>CAJNDV010031162.1:0-17130 GCA_905221635.1 Symbiodinium sp. CCMP2456 | reverse complement strand
TCTGCCAAGGTGGTGGCCGTGGAGGTCCAGAAGGCGACTATGTTCTCCACGTCGGCCGTGCGGGCCCTGACCTTGCGGTCCCACCAGGCGATATAGTCGTTGACGTCGCCCTCGTCGCCGACTGTGGTGAGGATCCAGGCCAGGCGCACCGCCTCCAGCCCATCCAAGACAGACATGACCCCGCGTGGCTCCCACGGCCGCTTGTCGTCTGCGGCGACCAGGCTCCCCCCGACTAAGTGGAGGGACCCGGCCTCCTTCTGGGGAACCGCCAGGCGATTTAGCTCGTCCCGGGACGTCCAGGTCCTGGCCGCCAAAATCTCGCCCAGGAGGAGCGGCGTATAGGCCTTGGAGACGGTGTGCTCATGGTAGATCCTGGCGAGCACCGCGTCCGCCCCGGCCAGGCGCCTCGTGGGGAACGACCGGGGCCTGCCATCGAGGAGCTTGTCGTTGTAGGCCTTGACCAATGGCCCCCAGGCGTCAAAGGACTTGGGGGGCGGGCCTGCGGCTGCAGCCGGCGGCAACGGAAGGGCCGGCAGGGCGGATGCCGAAGGAGACGGAGGCGTGATCGCCCCAATGGCCGCCGCCCGCTGGGCGGACCAAGCCTCCCACTGTGCCCGAGCCTCCAGGTACATGTGGAGCAGCACCGCCCGGACGGCGGGGCGCTCCCCCTCATGGACCACAAACTCAGTCCCTGAGGAGGCGTCGCGAAAGCCCGCCAGGAGCGGGTCAACGACGGTGGCCTCGAACCTCGTCGGGCTTGGCTCCACCAGGGCGAGGGTGGCCGTGCGGGCCAGGCCGCGAGCCCCCAGGTACCTTACCACGACGTCCCCCGCCCCGGCCTCGGTCGCCAAGGTGCGGAAGTCGACGAGGGCGGCGGTCGAGGACGACGGGGCGGCCATGACCGGCGACAGGCGGGTTCGTGGGGGGAGGCAAACCAGCGAAGAACCAAGAAAAGGCTGCGACCCGGGCGGCAGATAGACCTGTCGACAGGGGGTGGGGAGGGGGGGCAGCCGCACGGGCACTCCTTTTCTTCTCCCTGGCGCTCGGGAAGATCGGCCCGGTCCGGCCGAGGGTCTCGGCCGGCCGCCCGGCGGTGTGGCCCCGCGTCACTCCAACTCGCTGACCACCTCGTCGTCGACCCGGCTGAGGTGGCGGCCGCACCAGGAGACGACGCACCACCTCCAAGGAAGGCCGCCCCTCTCGGCGGGAGGCGGGGCCCAATACATAAGGGCCCGGCGGCGTTGCTCAACGCGGCGGCCGCATTCTGCGATCCCGTCGTCGAGGTGGGGGCTGGCCGGGCGATGGACCACCCTGGACCAGGGCCCCAGGCGCGCCAGGTAGAATGGGTCCCGTCGGTGGACCCCCGCCGCGTGCTCGGCGTACGGGACCATCTCCGTGGGCTCCCGGGTGGCCGGGCGAGGGCCCAGGATCCTGGCGAGCTGCTCAGGCAGGATGGTGGCCGCCACTGTCGGATCCTCGTCCTCGTCGCCCGTGTCGAAATTGGGCCGCTCCCATGCCGGGTGCCAGGCGCGGCGCGGCAGTCGGCCCAGGCCCCAGGTCCTGTCCCAGGCCTCCGCCCGGGCCTGGGAGTCCTCCTGGAGCCAGTCGATGTGGCGGCGAGCGTGCTGCCACATTTTTGTCAGGGCCCAGCTGTCGTGCCGGGCGGTTTCTGCCGGGCAGCGGAGCAAGGACCCCGTACCCGGCGAACGGCAGCCCTCGAGGTACGGCCTGACGAGAACCGCCAAGAACTCGTCCTCGTCGCGAGCGACGGCGGCGAACTCCGGGAGGGTGTCCAGGCGAATGATCCTGAGGTATTAGTTGGCCGCCTCCTCTGACGGGCCGAAAAGGGAGAGGAGCATCTCCCAAGGCGACCTGCCGTTATGGTAGACCGCCCCGGCGAGGCTGGTGCGGACATCGAAATCCGCTGGGCCGCCAAAACGGACGAACGGGACCGTAAAATAGCCCCCGGCGATGTGGCCCGGCATGGCTGGGCCAATCAGTGGCAGGGGAGGGGCGGGGCGGGCGAGAGGAAAGAGCCAAGGAGAGCTAAGCACCGGGCGCAAAGGACTCGGCCGAGACCATTCCGTCCCAAACCCCATGAAGCGCGCCGAAACCTGAGCCTTTTACGGGCGCGCCCTCTGGTGTCCGGGCGAAAGGCCCCCAAGTCAGGAATCAGAGGTTGATTGCCCGCCCGACGTGGAGGAGGCATCCTCTCGCCCCCTCCTAGTGTCGGCGCTTTCGCTCGACGATGAGCCATGGACAGACGCCGGGCCGGGAGACTCCGGCTCCTGGCGTTGGGCTTCGCCCGGGAAACAGCGCTTACACAGCGCGGCGCCCGGAGGCGGCGCAGAAAGCCGAAAGAACTGGCGGCAGCCATAGGGCCAACCGCACCCCGCCGCCCGCCAGGCGGCTCTATCAGCCATTGCCTCCTGGGCGTCTGGCCGGTGAACCCGCCTCGTCCTGGCGAGGTACACGTAGTGGTCGGGCCCGGCGTCCCCCTGCGGCACCGCCCTGGCCGGGGCCAGGTCGGGCACACATTCAAAGGCCGGGCTCTCGGGACCCTCACCCTGGGCAGCCAACTGTGCCGAGGGTGGGCCATGTGCCCGGCGATCCTCCTCAGCCGGGGGGGCATCCGAGATGGCCAGCTGCATCTCGGCCTGTCTGCGCGGGCTGTCCCCCGTGGGGCACCCAGGGCAGATTGGGCGGACTCCCCGCTTGAAACGGGCGCCCCTGGCGCCTGGCGGGAACCCAGGGCGCGCGCCACGGCCCCCGGCGCGAGCACCAACGGGGCCGCTTGCGTGTAGCGCTCGATGGCCCGCGACGACCACCTGCCGAGCAGCTGGATGACGGCCAGGGGGATGCCCTTGGCGGCCAAGAAGGTGGCCCCCGCCACCCGACAAGCATGGCCGCCGAAGATGTTCTTCTCCGCCCCGGTCGGGTCCAGAAAGGTAGTCGCCAAGCCGGCGGCCCGCAGGATGGCGTTCAGGAAGTGCACCGAGTCCTCCTTGGACCGGGTGCCCCCCCCCGTGCCGGGGAACAGGGGGGCAGCGGAGGCCAGGAGCCCGGCCGCATCCATCCGGCGCATGTGGCGGCGCGCCGCGTGCAGCGGGCACAGCGGATGGGTCGTCGCCCCGCAGGCGCAATGGAGAGATCTGCGGGTGAGCGTCCTCTCGCCGCCCTGCACCGTCTTGTGGATGGGCAGATCCAGGACGACCTCCGCCCGCATGATGACCAAGTCGCCCACCCGGGCGGCCGCGACCTCAATCTCGCGCAGCATGAACCAGACGGCGATGATGTAGACGTCCACCGAGTGGGCCGGGCGGGAGATGTCGAAGGGCTCGGCGTCGGCTAAGGAGACGAGGGGCGTCAAGGCGAGCACGGGGAATGCCTCCTTCAGGCGCGAGCCCGGGAGGCCCCGCACCACGGATCTTATGATCCGATTAGCCAGGCGGCGCAGGAGCGGGTCGACGGCGATGCGCAGATCATTCTCCTGGTGCCTGAAGGCGGCCAGGAAATATTCTTTGGCGCTGCGGTAGGCTCCTTTCTTAAAGCCCGCCCCGACGACCTCGAGGACATGCGCCGAAATGGGCCATGGCGACACCTCGCCCTCATAGGCGAGCCTGTTCCATGTCTTGAGGCGGGACTCGTATGGCCCCCGAGTCGTCTTGGCCAACATGTCGCCCCGGAGCTCGGCGATGGCCCGCTTGACATTGGCCGGGCGGACCGCCTCGACCGGACGCCCTCAGGCGGGAGGCCGGCTTCCACCAACCTGTCGTGGCAGCCCACCAGGCCTTGGAGATTGCGCACCCCGGCGCGAGCCAGGAGCGGCAGGTGGGCGGCCTGCCCGGCGCAGGTGGCCTGTGCGACCAGCTCGGCGAAAGAGCCTCGTCTCGGCTCGGATGCCATGGTGCTTGAGCCCTCGAGCCGGTCGACCCCAACCACCCAACCCAGTCTTAAGGGGGAAGGGCGGGTACCAGCGCAGGACAGACGGCCGCACAGACCCTTCTTTTTGAAAAACCAGGCGCCAGGCGTCAGGATCTAAGCCCGCAAAAGGGCAAGTGGCACAAAGGCCCCCAGGCGGCGGCGGGCTCAGAAGATCCATGCCAGGCGAACTTGTAAAAGACGAGCTAGTCCTCGAACCGTAGCCCGGGGCGCTCGGGACGGCAGGCGTCGCATTCATGGTGTTCATGAGGACGCCCGCCCAATGGCGGGAAACACACGGGCCGCAGGCACCTGGCGCGATTGGGGCAGCGGCCGAGGTGTCCCGACCTGGGGCCTGGGCATCCCACGAAGCACCAGCCCACCCAGTCGAGATTGTGGCGGTCGGGGCGTTTCGGCAGTCGGCCTCCTCGCACATTCGGCGGCAAGGTGCGGAGGACCACGCCCTGGGTGACGGTCTGGGGGTCTGGCGAGGCCGCCCCCGAGGCGATTGCCTGCTCCAGGGTGAGCGCCGACTCCCAGGAGCCTGCCGCCCAGCCACGCAAAGTCGGCGGCAAGGGCGTCGCCGCCATGGACGCCCCAGGCTCATGGAGCGGGTACCTGAAGTCGTCCCAGGCCGCCTGGATCGGGTCGGACGAGCGCCTGTGCGTCCGGTGCTCCCTGTTGCGGCTGCCGAAGCCGTGGCGCCCCTGGCCGCCAGCCTTGGGCGGAGGGAAGGACGCCTTCGGCGGAGGAGGCACCGCCGACGACGAAGAAGCCGCCCCCTCGGCCGCCGCCTCGGCGCGAAGATAGTTCTGCCAGGGCGACTCGATGGTCGCGGCCGGCACGGGGCGGTTAGGCACCGGGCGTGGGTGCGTCCTCCACCACCTGGACCCGGCGCGGGGCTGGATGGGCCTCCTCAGGCGGGGTCCAGACGCCCGATCCGCCTGTCGGGCAGGGCCGGGGGCGGACGCCGGGCGCTGGGCTGGCGGTGGCCCCAAGGCGCGCTGCGCGGCGAACTCCCGCTCGATCTGGGAGGCCAGGGCGGTGTCGTAGTCGGCGTTGTCCGGCAGCTGGCGAAGCCCCGCGCGGCTTCTGGCAGCCTGCTCCTGGCGGATAAAGGCCTGGCGCCGCAGGAACTCCTGGCGGTGCGCGTCATCGGCCTGCTCCTGGTCCCGGAGCTCTGGGGGCGCGGCCTTCTTCGGCGCGGCCACCGGCGGCGTGGGCTCCAAAGTAGGCGCCGTCGAAGGAGGCGGCGCAGTAGAGGAGCTAGGCGCCTCCGGCTCCAGCACCGGAGGTGCCTTCACGACGGCCCTGGCGGTGGAGCTGCTGGCCGCCTCTGGCGTCGGCGGTGGCTGCGGCGCCGGCGGAGGCGGGGCCTTAGCCACCGTCTTGGGCTTTGCCGCCCCCCGAATGGGCAAAGCCGATGCCGCCGGAGGCGCCCCTGTGGCGGCGTCAAGCTGGACCAGGTAGGACGTGAGCGCGTCCCAGCCCGCCTCAGGGAGCGGCGGGTCGGAGACCGGCTGCGGCGGGGCCCTGGCTGGCGCAGGGTCGCGCCCCTCCCAAAATGCCCGCGCCTCCGGCGCAGAAGGGCCCGGGTCTGTCGTGGGCTGATCCGCCCCAGACGTTGGAGATGCCGAGGGCGCCGACCAGGAGATAGTCGGCGGGTCCTCGCCCAAAGCGGCGGTGTCTTGGTCGGGCGTGGCGTCGGCCTCGACCACGGCCGCTCTGAGGTTCGCCGCGTCCTCAGGCGACAGGGCCCGGATCACGGCGGCCAGGCGGGGCACCGACATGCCAGCGACGAAGGACCTGATGAAGTAGTCCTCGTACGTCTGGGTGCCCCTGTCGCTGCCGCCTGCCGGCGGGGGCGGGCCGGACGGAGCTGGACTGTCGTCAGGCTCCAGACCCCCCCGCGCACCGCCCCGCGAAAGGGCCTCGGCGGGCAAAATGCCCGGGGAGGCGGACGCCTCAGCCGGCGTAGGCTCCAGCCCGTCGAGGCTGTTCAGATCCAAACCACCAGGCGTAGTGGTAGTAGACGCCCAGGTCGTGCCAGCGGCCAGGTCCACGCCCGGAGTCGCCTCAAGGCCAGCCGCCCCCAAAGGCGACGACGGGGCAGCGGCAGCGAACTGCGCAGGCGTGGACCCGGACGACATGACCCGAAGGGAGGCGAGAGGATCTGAAAGCAATCAAGGAAATTGACGGGCGAGCCGAAATGCTATTCGGCCGCCCGCCTGAGCTTGTTCCTACACACACACGTGTGTTACACCACAACAACAACCATGATAACCCAACGACAACAGTACTCCGGCTTGGGATTCAGACACGAGGAATTGATGCAAACTTTCTCGGCGCTACCAGCCCAAAGCTCCAACGAGGCAAGCAATGCTCTTCTGCCGACTCTCGCTTGACTCGGAGTTGAGGAGAAGCTTCTCCCGGTTCAGCCCACAGCTTGCTCATAGTGCACTTCGTTGCATATTGTTATCAGGCTTTCGCACGTGGGGCGAAGCAGCTTGCCCGGACCAGCACCAAAGACGCCTCTGAGACCCGGGCTCCCTTTCGCAGCGCCGTGGGGACGTCATCCCAGCGCCAGAAGAGCGTCACCTGCAGCGTCAGCAACAACACGCTACCAGCAGTGAGCTTATGCGAACTTCGCTTGTCTGGGCATGTCCAGGCTACAGGGCAGACGGACTTCGAGAATCTGCAAAATATTCCGACGGCCCGAGAACAGCGACAGCACCTCTTTTTCATTCGGCGCGACGGCCTGGCCTCGCCCTGAGCAGTCTTCTCTTTGGTGACAAAGTCGGAGAACTCCTCGAAAGCGTGGACAAGCTGTTGTCACTCTCATAACTTCACCAGACTGAGGCCAGAGCTGGCAGTCCGCAATGCAAGAAAACGTCGAGACCTCCAAAGCCGAGATGTGAAGTCACGTACATCACTGCATAGTTCGAGGAGTGAGAGGAATCGGAGGGAACACCTGTCTCCAAGATCTCCACCTGGGCCAGGCCAGAACTCTGCATCTATGGTCAAGACTCCGTTGGTCTCTCAGAAACCCAGCCTGGACGTGGTGCGTTCGGTATGACGAAGGCAGGCCTTTTCAGGATCCCAGAGTTCCAAAAGCCTTGGAGAAGGATAGCGAGTCACTGGCCTGGATACGAGGCAGAATCTATTTGCTCGATCTCGAAGTGGTACGTGTCTGGACCTGAGAAGAAGCAGGTGCCGCATCGGCAGCTAACTGATTTGCAGCAAGGTTCTTCTGCCACTCGCACAAGCACCACGACCACCCACACTCCCTACCCGCAGAGCTGAAACTGGATGCATTGGCAAGCGTTCGGGACGACACGGTAGCGGATAACATCCTCTCGGCCGAGGTCCTGCCAACATGTATGGGCGCATGGCCTCGCCATTCACATTCTGCAGACTACTTCCGATTCCAGGCACCTCCAAGGACACGCCAAGCTCTTCGTGAATGCCTCGATGAATCCTCGACCGACGAGTTGAGGCTACCAGTGAGGCTACCCGCACCCGCCGCAAAAAGACGCCAAACAATGCCTTTCAACTCTAAGTGCCGCAGAATCTAACAAATCAGACGGGTGTGAACACGACGCAAGCCCCTGACCAAGCACTGCATCGGGGGGTCCACTCCACGGCACTCCGAAGCACAGCAAGTGCAGGCCAAGATGCGCTGCCAGCAGGCCACCGGAGTCTCGCGGCTCCTGACATTGCCCGCCACGTGGCCCCTTCTCTGACTCCCAAGTCACAGTTTCCCCTCGCCATCCCAACTTCTGGTGCATCTGGTGCAACGGTTTCGAGATGTTTCGCGAACAAGGAACACAAGAGCATCTGCATATGGTGTATGGGATCGGCGCAAGGGTCAAACTGATAGCCATACAAAATCCATCGGTAGCCGCCTTCTTTTCGGCCAGCAGCATGTTTCGCACACGTGTGCGTCCATCTGGAAACTGCTGTCTCTCCTGCGACGCATGTTAATGTTGAGCGCACGGCAGCAGACATACAAAGTCATTGCTGTTCTACCAAGCTGATTCTCGAGATAGCAGATAGCATAAGAGGGAGCCTATTGTTTACACCTCCCCTGCGTGTATCCTGCACAAGCACCCGGCTGCGAAAACGCAGGCGAATGAAGATCGGCTCCACGACACGCATGATCTGGGGGCGTCCCGGCGTCGACCTCGGTACCGAACCCCCAAGTGGTCACCAGATTGGCTTCCCATCCAAGGTCCACGCGTCTCGGATGAAGGCGCGAGGAAACAGCTACCCTCCTTCAGTTCCTGTGAGTCGGATGTTGCTCAACAGCTTTCTTCGGGGCCCTCTCCCAAGCCTGGAAGAGCCAGGACATCGTCTTGGTGCCGCCGGTCCCGAACTTGGAGGTGCTGACACCATTTGACTCCAAGTACTCCTGCCAAGCTCTGGAGTAGGCTCCGTAGTGTGCATTTCTGAACATCTCAGGCGCCTTCAGTGCGGCCTCAGAACTGAGATGGGGTGGCAGCGAGACCGCCTGGAAATCGACTCGGCCTCCCTCCGTGCTGAAAAATGCGCCCTCCACCTCTGCTGGGGACGTTGTCTCTGCAGGGGTCGGCATCGCCGCAAAAACGTGGATCTCCTCTGAAAGCATGAGGGCTGCAGGGTCGAACGATACAATTAGTCGACGCCGAGGCTCGAACACGGGCTGCCGAAGACAGCAAACCTGTGATAAGCGAGCTGCGAGTTGATCCGTGAACGGCAGATTTAACGCTCAGATGGCTAAGCCTTGAATACGCTACCCCATCACATTTGAAATGATTTGAGACAGATGCTGTACCAAAAACCCTTAAACCTGCATCAACCTCTAAGACTCTACGCCTCTGCAGCTTCCGATGCTTTGACTTGCGCTTGGCCCGTGCAGAATCAAAATCTGTCCGCATCTGCTGCGGATTGAGGAACCATCAGGAACATGTGCTGATACAAAACACGTCTGCTGCGAGACTGCGGCCGACTTAGACCAGAGTTGTATGTTGGTCTTTTGTCTTGAAGTAAGAAGTGCTCAACTGTTGGAGCCATGTTCGCTACACATCGATGGCCTGGAAAGGCCACCGTGGCCGGATTCTTGAGCTCCACAGAAGGCCAACCCAAAATCACTAGCAGAGACACCTCCATTCTGAAAGATGTCCAATCAGGCACAGTTCTAGCCGAGCGGCCTTGGATGATTGAATTCGCCTTGCTTGAAGCAGAGGATGCCTGGGATGCAGGTTCCGTGTGCAGACTCCACATGTAGCACGATCTGATATGCAAAAAACGTCGTCCGCTTGACAAGCCTCTAATGCGGGCGTGTTGCAGTATGCAGTATGCGAACGCTGTTTGCGTTTGGGCGTATTAAAAATTGGAGACGGGAGAGTGAAAAACCGAAGATGGCTGCAGAAAGAAGCACGCTGGCACTTTATGCAATCTTTCGGCCACAAGCTTGGAGCCCTATGATGCCCTACTGATGATGCAACACATGCAACTGCGATCTGTCCGCTAGCAAACATAGCCGGCATCCGCTCTGACCCTCACGAGGTGCGGACGAGATAGCCGCACATCGCAAAGAGCGACCGTTTCGAAGAGCCGCACAGGAAGGCATCAGGCACGCCAGCTACACATGCTCAGGGACTGCTTCAGAGATGTTTCTCAGCAACTCTGGGCTGCGAAAAGTCAAAAAAACTCGTCGCAATTGCTGCTTTTGATCTGCGTCCTCGATATGTCAATATGAGCTGACTGTCGCCTAATTTCACTCTTCAGGATGCAAAAACACCTTCCTCGGCATGTTTCGGAGTCACGAGACGGAGCACCTTCCACAGTCCTTCCGCTTCCTTCCTCGCACTCAGCCCCAGAAAGATTTTCGTGTCGTATGCAAGTTGTGTTCCGCTGCAGACTCCTGTTTTGAGATGGAAACAAAAGCTGCTCACATGGGCTTCCAGTAGCTTTCCGGCAGCAGTGCAGCCCTACTGTTTGACAGTTTGAGGATGCAAGGCAACGCCTGGTCAAGAAACTGCCCTGCAAACTGCTGACCGCCCTGACTCGTGGCAGACCCAAGATGACCCAAGCCTATAGATCTGAATGATTTCTCCCCGCTCCAGTGGGTTGCTGGCACCTCCGGCCCTGAGCAAGCCAGAAAACGGTGACCTCAGCCAGGCTTCGGAGCACACGTACAAGAAACCGCCAACACGCTTCATACTCACCCAGGGTCACCACATCGTGGCCGACAGAACAGTGTGCTTGGCGAGAAAGGCCAAAGCGACAGCCTCGGGCATGTCCGAATCAGTGCCCTACATGGTCAGACATGTCAGACGGATGGACCGAAGACTGACCGAGTACCCAGCGGGTCGCACATTGCGTCGCAAGTGTGCTAGGTACAATGTAAGAGCACTCTAACTATGCACCGGTAAGGAATTCGATAGCTGCCTTGGCGGCGCGACTTGCTGCTGAGGTTCATAAGAGATGTGGCTACAGCAAGACCTTGAACCAGGAGCAGCGCTCAACGTAGGGCCTTTGATAGCTGACCCGGGCCGTCGTCAGGAATCAAGGTGACTGCTGGAGCTGCCCGTCCCTATGGCCGTGTCGCGTTGGGTCTCTGGCTCTGCCCCTACACATGGAGACATTCAATGCACGAAAGGAAGACGACGTGCTGCCAGTTTTCAAAATCCCACTCCCAGTTGACAAAACCACACTGGAAGATTCATCTAGTCAATCTAGCGTCAATGCCAACCCTCGCAGGCTCGCAGGAGGGCAGGAACATCTAGAGCGATGAATAGTCAAGTCTGGAGGCTTCCGGCAGGATCCAATCCGTTTTTGTTTGATCTCCGTGCACTTCGCAGGTCGCACACGTCACGCGTGTGAACCTGTCAGGATGACATCTGGGTCCGCCACATCGACACCTTGGCTAAGGCATGCAAGGCCTAGGCTTGGCTCCCAGGCTGGGCATGGGAACCCTTGGCGCTTGCAACTGAGCTGCGGTTCAACCCCGGCTTGAGAATCCTCAGCGCATGCCACGCACCATCGTTGTCAGATCACCTTTTGGAGGCTGCCAGGCGACACCGGCCCAGAAGGGCTCGCGAGGGCCAATGTACCTGCGCTCCAGATCTGCCTCAGAGAACTCACAGAGTCTGAAAGTCTTCTCGGAGGCGTCGGATCGGAGCAGCCCGAGCTCCAAGCACGCTACCGGGCGACAGCAGCGAGACTCGCAATCCTGGCGCAGACTGGCACACGACCGGCACGACCGGTCTCTTCTCTGTTCTCACAGGCTCCGCACCCTCGCCGCTTGCAGAGGGCGGCGCAGCCAGCGTGCCGGTCGGATTCCAGACTCCGGCCTGGAGCTTCTGCCGGCACGTGGCAAAACCTTCGAAGCCACTGCTCCTTGCCCTTCCGATCAGGCCGCGGCGAGCCCAAACACAGCCAGCCGCTGGCCACCGAGTGACAGAATGGGAGCGATAGCCTTGGTGGCAAAGGAGTGGACGGTGGAGTTGCATGATTTCGCATGGAAGGGCCTCAAGTAGAGGACTTTTGACAAGAAGCCAGCACCATGAAACCCATGAAATGCAGTTGCACATCCCAGCCTTGCAGTGATTCGCCACACTCACCGCACCTCGCTCACTGCATCTGGCGGCGCCTCTTGCGGTGAGCTCAGCGGCATGTCCCGGTCCGCAGAGTTCCACTTGAAGGCAGGCACAGCTTTCGGGCTCCTGCGGTGCACTTCCTGTCGAGCGCACTCGACTGCACTGCGAGCGATGCAGCATATCTCGGTGTCCTCGCCCACATCCGAGGGAAACCTCCAGGCGAGGCAGAGCATCGCAGAGCATCGCAGAGAACGGCAGAGCACGGAGTCACCAAAGAAGTCCCAAGTCCGAAGTCCGGGTGGCAGGGTCGAGCGCATCATACTCCCAGCGGTGTCGCAAAGGCCAAAGGCTGCAGCTATGTGCCTGCGTCTCTGCAGCCAAAGGTCCCTGAAGCCCCAGCTCCAATGACGCAGAAAGGGCGCTAAAGGCTCAGGCCAGGATGCCCACCCGCAGTCTCGTTTCGCAGCCACAACAGCTCTGCACTGCTCACCGGGTCCAGGAAGCAGTGGCGGTCGATGGGAACGGCCGAGGCCTGCGATGGGATCCAGGGTTCGGGTGCTGCTGCAAGGTGAGATCTTTCTGGGCGCACAAAATCCTGTCAAGCAGTCGTCAACTCTAAAGCCGAAGTACGTGGCCTCGCCCTTTCCCACTGACTCCTGCCTTGCAAGGAACCACGCGGCAAGTACCGTCTGGAAGTAGAAGTGGAGCCAGCACCTCTGAAGTGTTTTGAGACTCCCTACACTCTAGCTCAATGATTGGTGTGAGCTTTCACGGGATCCCACCTCGGGGTCGAAGTTCTCCGCAGGATCGCTGGCGTATACCTTGGACTGGATGAATGACTAAAGTGGGCACTCAGCCACCCTCTTCTGTGAACCCCTTCTCGACAAAAGACGCATCCCTCTTCTCATCCCAGCCCACTAGCCAAGCATGAGGAAGCTTGGAGAAGCGACGGGGGGCTGCGGGGCTGCTGGTGGAGTTGCGGAGGGCCGAAGTGAGAGCTTGCACGCGTTGGTCTTCTGATGTTTTCTGTCATTTTATGACACGAATTTAATTAAGCCGCTCGGTGGCCAAATCATTATACATGCACAGCACAGCTTGTTTGCCTGCTCGCAGCTGATGCCTGTTCTCATGGCACGCCTGTCCTGTCTGCAAATCCTGAACTGGTCTGGTCTTCTGTCTGAACACTCCTGACACACAGCATGCAGCAGAAGAACAACTTTTACTCTCGTCATCGCCACGGGGCCGGGCAACCCGCAACTGCACGTGCCGCCGCATGAACGGCCGCATGCCACTCTCCCGTCTTCAGCCTGCTTCCCAGCAGCTTTCGATTGCACGGAGTTTCTATGGGATGCGAAGCGGAACAAGCATGCAAGTCACCGACGGTCGTCCCATCGAACCCTAAACTCTGCACTGTGACTAGTGAACAGCTCTTGCCAGAAACATACCATGTTTCATTCCTACAGGACACTGCTAATATCTCCCAATCATGTCAAAGCTACATGTCCCAGTCGCAGTGCACGAAGGGCGCCAGCCAAAGCGAATTGGAAGCGCAGTGCCAGATGTGTCGTGCGACTGACCTGCAAGAAAGGCTTCCTTGTGCACCCCGTGCTGCAATCTTTCCCCGCCAGCGAATGCTCTTGAAGCTTCTCCAATGCTCTATATTCTTCGGCCTTGCATCTTCAGGAACACCCGGATATGCATGGTCATCAGACACACGTGTGAGCACCTGGCCATGTTCGTGGACCGGCGTACGACTTGGCGTCTCGTGTCATCCACACCCGGACTTCATGGCTATCCGAAGGCTGACCGAGATACCCCAATCGCAGCCTTCATGCCAAAGCACATGCAACACCCCGAAGTGCTTCTTGCAAGCTGTGGCGCTGCAGACCCTCCATGAACACAAGGAAGCGTCATGGCCATGCAACTGATGACCTCCAGATGGCTCGACATGCTGGCACATTGCACTTCGATGCCTTGGAGTGATTGGGCAGAGGAAATTGTAGCGACCATGGACTCTTGGCATGCCGCGACAGTCCGGTCCCCCTGCCCCCTGGTTCAGATTGTGATACCTTGTGCTACTTTGTAGTTGTGATGCTGCAGCTGCGCCACCCGGCCCCCGATGCACTTCGCGGCTTCTGCCTCGGCTTCACGGACAAATGATTTCGCAACCTCAATGCTTGATTCGTCTCCCATACTCTTTCATGTCCGGACGTGCAACACACTACGAAATGAACCCTTCAACCCTGAAACTTCCTCATCCTGAACCTCCGCATGCTCAGGCTTCACTTACGTCTCGTACAACCGTACCACGAAGCACCGATCAGACAGGCTGGCCTGAATGTGTGCCAACTCTGCGGCACGCCGTGCACCCACGAGAACCTGCCCAAAGAGAAACAGTGAGCTATGCATTCTCGCGACGCTCATCGGCCTCTGCGAGAAACTGACCGTCACACTTCACCCCAGTGACCCCCGCGTCGGCGAGAGCTGCGTAGAAATCCTCGCTTCATGAAGCGGTTAGAAGATCCAGCCCATGTGGTTTAGGATTCGCTCCAGCACGAGCATCTCTGGCGCTGGCTGAATCAATCAAAACGGCGTTCACTTATGCTCCAGGGCTCGATGTAGAATCGTTCCGCATCCTCCTGTGGTCGGGGAATTCACAGCCCTCTACAGCCAAGCAGGGAGGGGCCACTATGGCACACTATGGCTCGAAAGTGACGTAAGCCATGCCCTCTTGCAAGCCCTTTGCATCTGCGAGTTTCTCTCGCCTTATTCAAAATTTAAAAAAATAAAGCTTTACCCGGATTTGTCACTGCGACCGCATGCTTCCTCCGTCTCCAGGGTGTAGAAGTCGCCATCCCAAACATCAACCTCTCCCGGACAGCCGGCCTGCAAGTGAGATGTGAGATGACAGATGTCATGTCGTGCACCGCAGAACGCACACACACACACACACACCCATCTTGAATTAACTTTGCACAGTTGGGCTCCTGCCTCGATGATGGGAGTCACATGTGGCTAGAAAGGCAAGAATCCACGGGAGTTTAGAACTAGACTCGATGCCTGAAGCCCGCTGGGCCAGAGAGGATGCCGGCGGGTGACGGAGAAGCCGCGGCCCTCCGCGACTCCTCCCCAGTAGCCCAGCAACCTGAAAAAGAATAGTAGCCGCACTATGATTGGCCATGCCAGGTGCCAGGCCAGATGCCAAAACATCCACCGACACATCTATCACAGACACACACCAAAACATCCGCCACATAAGGTGGATATACCTTCAAAAGTCCATCAGGCTAGTCAGGGATTATTGATTTTGCGTGCTCGGGTCTGCGATATCCGAAATTGATTATTTGTGCTGTGTTTCAGTATGGGATTTGCCCATTATATTCTTTGCAGTCTTGAACCCTCTGTTGCCCCGAGGTTCCTGCACAAATGCCTAATCAAGCTGAGACGAGCTGCGTGTGCCAGACCAGCAGGGCTGAACCTGACATCTTCGCGCCTACCCGACCATAAAATCCGCCAAAAAATCCGAGTAGGTCCGACTACTTGTAGAGTTGGGTCGCCTTCGCGTCTGAGCGCTTCGGCCAGGTCCTCTCAGGGGATTTGTGTTCAGCTCCGACGTGGCCCCAATCGGCGCGCGATCCTGAAGCGACCCGAAGCCTGGACGTGCGAGGTGCTGGCTCTGCGGGGTGTGCAGCCTGGGAGGGTCGCGTCTGCAGATTTCAGAAAGCTCATGCCCGATCCAAGCCCCGCGCCAGCGCCGCCACTCTTCCGGACTCACATCCTTTGCGGCTTTAACACGACTTTCAGACCCCAGCAGACGGGAGAAGAAAAAAGAAGCCCTTGCCTCCTGCCATCCATCGTCCAAGACCAGCCAGGGAGGACTGTGCTTCACTGCCATCGCCTGTGAACATGACGGGTGAAAGTGGCTCCGGGCTCCCTCACCCCATCCTTCAGGTGCTCTGCTTTGACACCAACACCGTGCGCGTCCCAGGAGCACCAGCCCCACCGGCCGAAGAGCTCCTGAGACGGCGCGGCCCGGCGTGCGCGGGTGTGCGGCGCGCGACGCGCTCGCCGCTCGCCGCGCGGTCTGACCCGGTCTGAGAGACGAATCTGAACCGCCTCCATGGATCCGGCAACAATTTCTCAGAGCGCAAAAGCATGGGCTGCCCCAGCGCACGCCTCAAAATCTGCCAGACTGCAAAATGATGCTGCTCCCAATCCCTCTCCAGTCTCTACCAATCGGCTTTGGCGCAGCGTCTGTGCCACTTTCTGCGCTGCAAGATTTGCCGCGGCTGCTGCACCCAGATTCACGCACTCCATGATCAGCAGCACTGGTGTGTCCTAAAGTGAGGGCGGGCTGCTCCAAGGAAGCTGGGGTGTCTCAAAAAGAAGCTGTCCAAGAGGCTATTCCAGTGACTCCATCTTCGGATCTGCTCTCGATGTGAAGCACTAGCTCCTTAGCCGTTCGGCTGGGCACCCAGGGCGAGTCTCTCGTCTCTCCGAGCAGGCGACGAAGTCATCCAGACCACGTCGGCTGCCTCTCCGGGCAGACATGAGCACACAGGTGGTTTGCTTCACATTCTAGACACTGACCTCGTAGAGAGGCAACAACACCGTGGGCCAGATTTGCCAGGGGACAGAAGACCACTAACGATGTCCTGCTATGACGCCACGAGTGCAGCAGAGAAACACAGAAAGTGTGGGTGGCATCCGGCATGTTGCTTGCGAGTCGACGGTCCCTGTGTCAGCCAGCACGAACAAAGTTTCGCCTGAGCCGCGACCGCGCGCGTCGATCACTTGATAGGACATGCTGCACTGCTCTCAAATGCCCGCAAGTGCCCTCAAATGTCCGCAAGCTCGCCAAGAGGCCGGGCAACTGCGACAGCTGCGTGACAGGCGCCGGTGCGGTCCTGGCCATGAGACACAGAGCTACTCTGCGGGCGTGATTTGGCATGCCCCGGCCACGGCGGCTTGTGCCGGTACAACGCCAAGGCTTTGTCAAAGCCGCGATCTGGATAAAGCTCGAAGGCTTCTTCCTGCAGCGATGTGTGATATGTGAGATCCCCAAAGCTGCAAAGTTGGCGCACGGCCGGCACGGCCTCTCCTTCGGACCACTGCCTTTGCGCCAGCGGACGATGCTCTTCGCCTTCACGGCCTGGCCGTGTTTTGCCGCGCTTCGACACAGACCAGTCCCGCCGAGTCCCTCCGCCTCATCCTCCTGCACCTCAACTTTCAGCGCCGCGCTGCGGGAAGCAAAGCGCACCGCCATCAGTCATCGCGGCAGCATGTGTGCCCAGGCATGTGGGTTTGTGGGAGAGTGACCTTTGAAGAGTTGAGTGAGTGTCGTTTCATTCTACAAGACGCTCTGGCTTGTGTTCCTGTAAGCCGCAACTCCGAAGGTGTCAAACTGGCGTCTCTGAACCGCCCTCTTCCGATGGTAACCTGGCTTGACACGCACGATCACTGTCAGGAGCGTAGACTTCTTTCCGATCCCAGAATGGCCTTGCACCGGCCAGGACCAACAATCCTCCCCACGAAGAGAGCTCTACAACGCTGTTGACATGTGCTACGACCTTCGCGCAACAAGGGCCGCTCAGTAGTAAGTGCCGTCGTCCTTGCCCTGGGCATC
>CAJNDV010031160.1:10055-26090 GCA_905221635.1 Symbiodinium sp. CCMP2456 | reverse complement strand
TGCTACTACCTCTACTACTACTACTGCTGCTACTACTACTACTACTGCTGCTACTACTACTACTGCTGCTACTACTACTACTACTGCTGCTGCTACAACTACTACTGCTACTACTGCTATCACTACTACTAACAAAAAATAACAAGAATCATAAAAATAACAATTCCTACTACTGCTACTGCTATCTCTATTACTACCACTACTACTACTACTACTACTACTACTACTAATCAGACTACTACTATTGTTTTAACTACTACTTTTGTTATTACTATTACTATTAGTACTTCCAGTAGTACTGGTACTAGTAATGATTGCAGTAGTAGTACTAGTACTAGTACTTGCACTTGTACCGCGACATGTATTATTAGTACTACTACCTATCACTACTACTACTACTACTACTACTACTACTACTACGACTACGACTACTACTACTACTACTGCTGCTACTACTACTACTACTACTACTACTACTACTTCAACTACTACTACTGCTACCAGTACTACTGGTACTGCTGGTATTGGCACTGGTACGGGTACTGGATCTAGTACTAGTATCTGTACTTGCACTAGTACATGGACTTGTACTTGCACTACTATCATTACTACTATGGCTACTACTACTACTACTACTACTACTACCACTACTACTACTAGTACTACTACTACTACTGCTGCTACTACTACTACTGCTACTACTGCTGCTGCTTCAATACTACGACTGCCACGACCACCACTGCTACCACCACCATGCCACCACCACCACCACCACCGCTACTACCGCTACTACCACTAATTCACCCACCACCACCACAACCATCGCGAGGCGTGTGATTGATTTATGCTACAGCTTTCTTTGCTAGTTGACCATATATAGGCTAATAGTCATCACTCAAATGAGCGAAGGCAGCTTTCGTTTTCTGAAGTTGACGTGCTCTCAGCATCGAGTTCGCCATGCTAGCGACAAGCTTGTCCATCCCGACTTTCGAGACACGGTCGTTCATCCGTTGTTCCCAAGAGAAGCCGCCCACCACAGCTCCGCTGTGTTGGAAACATTTGGCGTGTGAGAAGTCGTGGTATTTTGTGTAAATATCAACTCCACCGGGAAATCCAGCAGTGCATCCTTGGATTGAAGATGCCGTGGTATAACCACAGACCAAGCGGGCGCAGCACGAAAAGGTACACCAGAGCGAAGCTGGTTGCAATGGTTGTTGAAATGAAAGGTCGTAAGATCAGCCAGAATCAGCCCTTAATAGTCGCATCCTATTCATATTAGAGACCCTTGAACCAGGTACCCTACTTTGCAGGTCCTTTTTCATCTTAAGCCACGAGCGCAGCAAGCTCCAGAAGCACCCTTGGTTTACCAGTGCGAGTCACTGGCA
The DNA here is from genome assembly GCA_905221635.1 of Symbiodinium sp. CCMP2456. Classification (NCBI taxonomy): domain Eukaryota; class Dinophyceae; order Suessiales; family Symbiodiniaceae; genus Symbiodinium; species Symbiodinium sp. CCMP2456. The sequence goes on along the minus strand of CAJNDV010031160.1, from coordinate 24,705 downwards.
TCAGTGCTGCAAAGGATTTTCGATTGATTGTTTTTGAGGTTCGTTGTACAGCATGCACTACTGCTTCGACGACAACTACTTACCAATTACTATTCAGTTGACGTTTCAGGGGGCACGAATGTACTTTGAGCCGAACTGGATCTGGAAAGTGCTGCGGGGAGGCGGTCGGGTATGAGTACCACACCAAGATTGGGCGTTGATCCAAGATTCAGGGTTCGCTTCGAGGCTTTCCCCTCCTTAGCTGTAGGCTGTCGGCAGTTCTTGACGAAATGGCAGTACAAGAATGGGAATCTCGACGTCTGCTTGGCCAAGTCAAGTTGCCCTTAGTTGGTCTTGAAACTAAGCCACTTCGCTCCTCGAGTTGGGAAGCCATGACGAAAGCCGAGCAGAAGAAGGCCGTGCAGTTCACCCGCATGTGCAAGTTCTGGCGGACCAACGAGTGCAAGATGGGGGCAGAATGTACGTTTGCACACGAAACGACAGAGTTACGTCCCAGTCCCAAGCCTTGCTTTGACTTCGCGAAGAAGGGCGTCTGCACTCGGGGTGATGCATGTAGGTTTGTGCACCAGCTTGGGCCAAAGGCGAAGGTCAAGGTCACGGGTCACGAGATGCCCAGCGCAACCTTCCAGATGATCCCGCCTTTCACTCCATCCCAGCTCCTTGCCGCCTACACGATGCCAATGCAGAGTCTCGATGCGCCCCGAAGGTTTGCTTTGAACTCTGCCGCAGCACCATGGTTTCCACGGGAATCGGATGACGTTTTGAACCAATTCCCTCAGGCACCACCCGGGCTGGATCAAATTCCTGTGCCCGCGAGTCTCATCGGTGGTTCCGTTTGCATGACGGACGGCAAGGATGAGGCAGACTTGTGCTCCACGAGCTCGGGTGATTCCTCGCTGGGCTTCTAGGGTGGTCTTCAGAAACCTTGTTGGCTGTTGTTCGGTGAAACCATGTTTTCTGTTGCTGTTCGCATTGCTTTTTGCAGGGCTTGCAAGACTAGCGAAGGTTTGGAACAGTTGCCCGTCTCCGGAATGAAAAGCATGGCGGCTGAAGAAATGATGTTTGCCACAGGGAGTTTGACATCTACAATGAGCCTGAGCGCAGCACCGTCGCAATTCAGGGAGGTTTATGGTGTGGAGAACTATGTTTGCTTGTCCGTGTGACTTGCGACCTCACGGGGTCTCGCCTTCCGACCGGGCATGTACTCCCTTAAGGAAGGTACGTGGGAGTGAAGCAGAGCTTGAAATAGGCTTCTTGCAGCCGGGTTCGTCACTGACTCATTTGGATCCTGTACCCGCTTACTGCAAAAACAGCTCAACGGACTCGGAAAGCATTTTGCAACTTGCACTGACTACATGTTCCGAGCCTCTCACTCAGTGAGCCGTTTCTCCGGTTACTGTTGCGCAACTCATCCGCTACTTCCCCTGGGCCTCTGTATAAGCCTCGGGCCCCTAAACCCTGAGTTACCCTGACGGGCTACCATTGGTTCGCTTTCCCTCGCGCAAAGTTCACAGTCGGAGGGGTTTGGTAGTATGTGAGCCCTAAACCCTAAACCCTAAACCTTAAACCCTAAACCTTAAACGGCCCTAAACCCCTTGGGGTCTACGGTGCTTCGGTTCGGGGTTGAAGGAGGCAGCTCGGGGTTCGGTCGGCTGCGACTTGATCTCGTGGTACAGGAGGAGAGCGCCGTAAACCTCAGGGACTGTATGTCCCCAGCCTGGGCCTGAAATGATCAAGTAAACAGGGCTTTGGAGTACCATACTTTATTACTTTTTGGGGGGACCGGTTCCTTAAAGGAGCCATTATGAAATAAAAGTCTATACTTTTTTCTCCCAGCTTACTTCAAAGCCCAGTAAAGCAGCTAACAACTATATAGTTCTAGTCTAGTAAGGTTTATGGTTTGGGGGAATTAGAGTTTAGGGTATGGGGTGGAATCATTTCAACATAGTACTGGTAAGGTTTAGGGTTTAGTGTTTCAAGTAATGCACCTCACGACTAATACTGCCATTGCCACTACAACAACTGGTACACAGTACCTGCAATTAGTAGTGAGACTACAACTACCGCTGCTGCTGCTGCTGCTGCGACTATGAGTACAAGTACCAGTACTAGTCTCGTACTAGTACTAGTGGTAGTAGTCGTCGTTATCGTCGTAGTAGTAGTAGTAGTAGGAGGACTTAGTAGGAGTAGCAGTAGGCGTAGGAGCTAGCAGCAGCTGTAGCAGCGGCGGCCGCAGCAGCAGCAGTAGCAGTAGCAATAGCGGTAGCAGTAGCAGAAGCAGCAGGCTACCGTCAAACTGCATCAACATCTTTCAGTCTTTGTGACGGGCAATCGAAAGACAAGGCCCAGGCTTGTTGCACGCTTGCTGAAGAGTTACAAAGCATGCTGGTCTGGCTAGTTGAGAATCTGGCCAGATGGAGAAGGACCACACTTTTACCCACCGAACCCCCGAATCCTAAATCCCAGCCCTAAAGCTCTAGAAAATCATAAAGGCTGCAAGCACTGGGGTTCGGATTGGCGGGATCCTTCTCCGCACAGTTAGGATGTTCGGAGGTTCAGTCGGTGGCTTGGGGTTGTGGTGTGCCATGTTGAAAGCTTCGGCCACACATACGTCCTGCACCGGATTTGAGCGTGTTTCTGTGTAGTATACTTCAGACACTTTTATCAAGTCAGCCGGGGAGCACGAGTCATCGGAGAGCTAGCTGACCAAACTGTAGCTGGAGGAGAAGTGGATGATTTGGAAGTAGGCGGTAGATGGCTGAAGCTTGTACTGCAGATGGCAATTAGACAAACGATGAATGCTGGACCCAGTAAGCTCCCAAAACTTCTTGATGATTGAGGGTGCCCTGATCTACAAATGGCATCCAGAGTAAAGTCTCTCACTACGTGATCGAAATCCCACGACACTGGACCTGAAGGGCTTTGTCTTTCATTTTCATACAGGTCGGTGGCCCCAAAGATGTTCCGATATAGGTGCTATAACACTATGCCGTATATAGGTCCATGTGTATAATGTATGTATCTGTATGTACGTCTATGCAATTCTATGTATATCATTAACGTACATCTGTACAGAAGTACTATATGGGGACATAGACCCTGACGGTGTTCTGTTCTTTGGTTTAGGGTTTAGGGTTTAGGGTTTAGGGTTTTGGTCTGATATCCCCGGCGCAAATGCGCGTTGATCCTCTGCGGGCGGCGCCGGGGTGATTGACACGCTGGAGTGCTTCTCGACATCGCACTGCTCGTGCGGAATGGGGAAGCCATGGGTTCTAGCATGTCCGTCATCACTCACAGCAGTGACAACAGATGATCCTGCTATCTTGTATGTCTTCGTCTGAAGGCCTTGTAAGATGGCTGCTCTCCCAGTATAGCATATTTCTGCTTGCTTACGGGGTGCCGAATTGAAACACTACCCAGCATGAGTTTTCGGAGCAGCAAACAAGCGCACTATCAGTAGCTATGCAGGCATTCAGGCATCGATATCCTCTGAAGATGTGGAAGGATCAGGGTTTTGGCTTCAGTCAGAGTAGAGGGCACTCCAGATTAGACCGACTTCTTTTTTTGCTTGAGGGAGCTGTGGTTAGCGGCGTCGTGTCGCTTGCATGCTGCGCTGCCGCGCACTGATGGTTCATTGAAGCTACAATATAATAGAATAGAAATCTGGGGGATACTTTGGTGAGACTCCCGTTGGGGTGTGAGGGCATCAGGAGAAACTATGATAGTGTGCCGTTGTTGCTAGTCGAACTAAGGTGTTGTTGCCTGCGGCAACGACAATCGACAACCACATCAGCATCAACAACAACAACGACAACAACAACAACAACAACAACAACACCAACAGCAGCAACAACAACCACAGCAAAATCAGCAGCGAAAGCAATAACAAGAGCGAGAGCCAGAGCGAGAGCAGCAGCAACAACCACAAAAAAAAACGACGCCACTACAACCACAACAACACCAACATCAGCAACGCGAACAGCGAAAGCACGAGCAAGAGCGAGAGCGAAAGCAGCAGCACCTGTGGCAGCAACATCAACAACGGCAGCAACAACAACCAACAACCACAACAGCAACAATAGGAATAGCTAGAGCGAGAACGAGAGCAGCAGCACCAGCAGCGGCAGCATGAACAGCAGCAGCAACAACGACAACAACAGCAGCAACAGTAAACAACATCAGCATCTGCAACAGCAACTACAACCACCAACATCAGCACCAGCAGCAACAACAACAAAATACAACAGCAACAGCACCATCATCAACAGCGAAACAAGAGCAATATCGAGAGTGAGAGCAGCAGCACCAACGGCAGCAACATTAACAACCCTCAGCAGCAACAGCAACAACAACGAAAACAACAGCCGCAGCAACAACAGCAACAACAGCAACACCAACAGCGAAAGCTAGAGCCAGAGCGAGAGCGAGAGCTTCAGAACCAGCGGCAGCAAAATCAACGGCATCTGTAACGACAACCAGCAACAACAGCACACGCAGTTGGCTGACCGGCTATCAGCCCCAGAATGTTCATGTGGACTTCCGCAGCGCTGTTCACCTTATCCGGTGTTCGTAAAGCAAGCTGCCGACCACAGCTCCGCTGTGTTGGAGACATGGCGTGCGCCAAGCCGTGATTTGGTTTGTAGATATCAATCCTAGGCGCACACCAAATGGAAAATCCAGCAACGCATCCTCGGATTGAAGATGCCAAGGTGCCGGTGGATTTTCCAACAACAGGCAGAAAGCGGACACAAAGCACGGACATGAACAAAAACAAGTGTGACCGCAGGGCATGGAGGCTCGAGGAAGGAGTCCCATGGGATCCTGAGATGGACCCTACACAAGGGCTCCTATGTAGTTCCTTTTTGGATAGAAAAGTATAATTCCCTACCAAAAAACCATAGCAGACCCAAAAAGGAACTACCTTGGAGCCCCTGGGTAAACCCTAAACCCCAAAGAGCGTAGGTTCCCTTTTGGACCGTGATTATGGGACTTTCCGAAAATTAGGGTGCCTTATTTGTTGGGTCCTTTTAATAAGGAACCTATTATTTAGGGTATTATATTAGGGTCCCCTATTTTTGCCATAAGCCCTAAAAAAAACCCTAAAACCTAAACCCTAAAACCCTAAACCCTTATTAGGGTCCCCTATTTTTGGAAACCCCAAATATAGGGCAGCTAAGCCTTGAGTGAGCAGCCTCCGGGCCAGTCTGCAGTTAGTTCCAGGACCTGCTTAGGGTTTCGGGTTTATAGGGTTTAGGGTTTAGGGTTCCTATAAAGAATTGAGAAAGGTGCCCTTACCCTAAAGCCCTGAGCCCTCGACTGAAATCTTCATCGCTGTAAGGAGCCACTTCCGCAGCAGGCGACGAACACTGGTCACGGCTACTCGTTCCAGGTTCAGGTTCTGGCGCGTACCCAAAGGCCCCATAGTAGTTCCTCCTTGTGGTTTGTATTTAGGATCCTATTAGGTAATCCCCACAAAGGAACTAGTATGGGGCCTATGGGTAGGGCTCAATTTTTACAGTCTTGAGTTTTGTGTCAGGTTATGGGTTGCTTTGTTTAGACGTATGGTTTGGAAGGGCATGTTGGGGCTTTGGTGTAGATGGCTCCGTCTAGACCGGCGAAATGTAGTCCGAGATTTGCAGTCGGCTCTTTGATTTAGGGTTCAGGGGTTTAGGGTGCAGGGTTTAGCGTTTAGGGTTTAGGGGTTTATAGGGTTTAGGGGCTACCTTAAGAACCCAAAACCTACTTTTTTGTAGGGTCCCTCTGAATCCCATATTAGGGTTTGTAATAAGAACCTACAAAAAAAGTGGGTTTTGGGTTCTTAAGGTAGGGGTTTATAGGGTTTAGGGTTCAGGTTTTGAGGACTTGGATGCGCGGGCCGCAGGGCGCGATGACAAGCAACAGCGATACCGGCCCCGAGCGCTCGTGGCAGCCGCAGGTTTAGGGTCTAGGGTTTAGTGTCCTGAGGCCTCAGTTTTCGTAGATTCTGTGGGTTGTTGCTCCCGTCCAAGATGCCCTTTCGCCGTGCTGTCCGAACATGTGCTGGGTTGCATTGGGGCTGAATGTCTTGGGGATTTAGGCCTCTTCATCCTGCTACGCGCAGTAAGCCCGACGCCACACTTGTCGCCTCCCGCTTTGCGTGTGCGCGCGTCGAAACCGATAAACCCGAGAGGATCTCACCATAAGGTGCAAGTTCTGACCGACTCCTCTCGACTCGCCCTGCATGTTTGAAACCCAAGGAAACAGGTTGTAGATAGATTAGAAGGTACAGAATCAAATCAACTGAGGTCATCAGGTCCAGATATTGTTGCCCTTCTGGCTGACCCAAGGGCTCCTATGTAGTTCCTTTTTGGATAGTATGGTATAATTCCCTACCAAAAAACCATAACAGACCCAAAAAGGAACTAGCTTGGAGCCCCTGCAAATATTGCTAATGCTCCCGTTATTTCCTCGTTGCAGGACTATCCTGAACCTTCGGGTTGGAGATCAACACACGAACTGCAAGTTACTAAGGAAGGTACAGCGGCTGGTGCGACAATGACTCTTGAAGCATTATATGGGTGCTGGTCAAAATGATGGTCCCTTTTGGGGTACCCGAAATAATAGGTGCCGTATTATAATAAGGACCTAAAAAGGGACCCTAATTTAGAGAACTACCCATATACACAATTTTATTCAGGGTTTGGGGCAGCTTTTTGGGGTTTTCGTCGGCAGGGACTTAAAGTGAAGCATGAGATGATCTTAGATGTACCTGATAGAACGCAAGGAGCATTACCGTGGCGACAGGATAAAGGTAACAGGCACAAAACGGAGACATGAGTGTAAGCCCCAAACCTTCAACCTTGAACCCCAAACCCCCGAATCCTGAAAGTCTTCTATCAAGGACCTTCAACCTTGAACCCCAAACCCTGAAACTCTTGAATATGCTGGCCGCTGGTTGATCGTAAGGGTCCAAGTACTCCTTATCATGGGAATTTGTGGCCTTTTGGGGAGTATCAAATACAATACCTTCGGATTGGTTGGACTCGTAGGATAAGGGCTCAGGGACAACTTCCCCACTGCAGGTACGTATAAATATATATATATATATATACACACACATATGACAGTTATCATGTCAGTCGACAGTACCAAGACATCCTCGGGAGCTTACGACCACATTACACAAGCTGCACCGTTACACTGAAGCATGTGCTAGACACGCATATCATCTAAATCTGTACATGCAAGTATACCTGGCATGTCTGTGGTCAGCAGTACATATGCACACAAGCGACTCCCACGCATATGCGAAGGCATACGTAGACGTCGGTTATGCAGGCACACAGGCTTCGACAGGAGAAATATAGGGGTACTGCCGAATAATCACCAGGCTTTGGCTATCCGCATGCCACAACCCGCAACCCTCTGCCCCTACCTCATAACTCATACACCTTCACTTGCTCAAGCCCACAACCAGCTGCCAAAGGCCTGCAAGGGTGTAATCCAAACACTGTGGGAGCGCAGATTATAAGTTTGGAGATCGCAATAACAAACGACGTGCCGACGTACTCGTAAAGTTCCAGTCCTTACGAAACCGTGTGCTCTAGTTATTGAGTTGATTGAAACCCCATATACCGCCCTAAACTCCACGCGCACGCTGAGGAGCCCAACTTTGGTGGGCCTTCGGCTGCTTTGAAAGAGGCAAAACCTTGGTTCAGGGTGCAGGCCTATGTTTCGGGGTTGCAAGTAATGTTTACGGCTTCATTTAGTGTTAAAGGTCGCTTTGACTAAACGAGTGATGCCTTCTTTGGCGTGTTCCTTTTGCGGACGACGCTATTGGGTCTGTCTCAGGCAACCACGTTCTGGTCCTTGGAACCGTACATAAGCCCCCCATGGTTCGTGCGGGGACTGGCCGATGCATATTGATGGTTTAGGGTTTACGGTTTAGGGTTTAGGGTTTAGGGTGGTGATTGGTTTTGTTGTCTAGGGTATGGGCTGCAGCTCCAGGGCATTGGGAGTCGTAGGGCTTATTCGGGCTGTAGATTTGGCTGTAAGTTGGAGCGCACGGTTCTGTCCGGAGGGGTGGAAAAGGTATTTGGGTAGTTCTCTGATTTAGGGTCCCTTTTTGGGTCCCCAATATAGTACGGCACCCTTATAAAAAGGACCCTAGAAGGAACCCTAAGTTAGAGAACTACCCATTTGGGACCTGGAGTTTGTGGGCTAAGAAGGTCCTTTGGCCGGGCTTTGCAAGGTTTTTTTTTTGTTCGCGCTTCTGGTTTTGCTTAACTACGACGTCTTAGAATGGCAGGATTCAGAACCTTCACTTTCACTAGCCTCCCAAATTGGCGATTTAGAAGTGATCACATTTTGCGGGCGTCGGACGACTCAAGAATGTCTAGGTGGTCATTGCGGGGGATACTTGTTGTTTTGATTTACCCTACTGCATGGTCCTATTAAGGTAAGGAGATCAACGGTGCGGCTCCTAAACCACGAGCCAGTCAGGAACCAATAGAAGTCAGTTGTATGACCCTGAAGTTCTATATATATATATATATTACATATATACACGTTTACACAGAATATGGCTCACATAAGACCTATCCTGTTGGCTCCGCTAAACCACGGCTTCAACACGAAACCTTGGAGCAGCGTCCGAGCAGACGTTGCTCTCCACTCTGTTTACGTGAGTCACACGCGCATGTACGTAGAGACACGCTGAAGGCTTGGCATCTAAAAGACTTGCAGCTGTATGTGTGTGTATGTACGTATGAATGGGTGGAGGGATGGGATGAATGCAAGGTTGGACGGATGGATGGAGGGACCCTATACACCCTGAACCCTAGAACGCTGAACCCTAAACCCTAAACCCTAAACCCTAAACCCTAAACCCTAAACCCTTAAACCCTAAACCCTAAACCTTAGCCTAGAACCCAAGGCCTGTATCCAAGCCCCGGACCCCAAGCCCCCACTGATTGGATCGGAGGCGGCAGCCATGCAGTTCAGGACAACCTACAAGGAAGCGCCGACACCTGGTTCTCGGTTTAGGCATCCATCAGGGCTTCCTTAGGGTTTCGGGTTTAGGGTTTAGGGTTTAGCGAAGTTTTTCGGGCTTAGGTTATTGGGTTTACTGTTTAGGGGATCGGTGTGTATCGATTCTGAGCCTGGCGGAATTGCCGACGCTCGACCGTTATAAACCCTACCTACAGTCTCCATTGCAGTTTTTTTGGGGGTTACTTTATCGGATCCTAGAGGTTTTAACCAAAACAAGGAACTGAACTGGATAGTATCCCTAAGCCTCATAAACCCTAAAATCCTAAACCCTGGAAGCACCGAGCTTGCAGGAGTTTCACGACACCGGGTACTGTCAGCCACGGGTGCGGCCTGCAACGGCGAAGCGGCGACCAGATAGGCTCCAAAACGAGGGCCTAAAGCCTAAGTGGGAGCTAGGATTAGGGGGACCCTTGGGGATATAGACCCTCTCAATAAGGTCCCTTTTAAGAGAGCCAAAAGTAGGGTTCAGAAGGGGTACCCTTTAAGGGGTAAGCGGGGTTTAGGGTTTAGACTTAGCCCCGGAGCCCTATACCAGAAAGGCTTGGTTTAGGGTTTATAAGGGTTTAGACTTATTAGCCCCCGAGCTCTATACCAGAACGGCCTGAACCCGAAACCCTCCTCAAGCAAGCCTTCAACTCAAAAGTTTCAAGGTTTCGGGCATAGTTAAAGAGATTCCAGCTTTAAGCGTTGAGACAATGGGGTTCATCGCAACCGTGAAGGGAAGGAGAAGGATTTCATTGGCACTACTTGGGGTTGAGGGCTTAATTCCTAGATTCGGGTTTAGGCTACGAACATTGCTGCTGCTACGACGGCTACGACTACTAATTAACACCCGAGTCTGTACACCCCTTGCCCTAAGCCACGATGCCCGAAGAGCAATACTATGTTGCCAAGAGTTCCTTTCCAACCGTAGGGAAACCCTAAACCCCAAACCCCCCTACACCCTAAACCCCTAAACCCCTAAACCCTAAACCCCTACACCCTAAACTCCTAAACCCTAAGCCCCGAAACCCTAAACCCCTAAACCCTAAACCCCTAAACCCCTAAACCCCTACATTCATCATCGAAGTTCCGCAAAAAGCAGAGAACCCAAGCCCGCGACCTAAGAGGCCTGGGGCTTAGAGTTACGTTCAAGCGACTTCAGGGTTCCGGGTTTGGGGGTTTAGGGTTTAGGGTTTAGGGTTTGGGGTTTGGGGTTTGGGGGTTTAGGGTAGGGTTGAGGGTTTAGGCTGTGGGGTTTAGGGTTTGGGTTTAGGGTCTATAGGGTTCAGGGTTCAGGGTTCGGGTTTAGGGTTTAGGGCTTAGGGTTTAGGGTTTAGGGTTTAGGGTTTGGGGTTTGGGGTTTGGGTTTAGAGTCTGGGGTGTAGGGCTTATAGGGGTTTCCAAGTTTAGCGTTTGGGTTTAGGGGTTTAGGGTTCAGGGTTTTTTTTGTTTAGGGTGTAGGGTGTAGGGTTTAGGATATAGGGTGTAGGGGTTTAGGGTTCAGTTCAGGCCCTCAGCTCAAGCATCCACGCCAAAAGTTGCCCTGACCAGTAGCAGAAGCAAACTATTAATTGTCAGACTCTGCCACCTTCGGGCGGGTACCCACGACAACCAGAACAGGGCCCATGGTTCAACCGTGGGCAACATTGCGACGCAGACCAAGTATGGTTTCTACATGTATTCAACAATATATGCAAACATGTATTCCCAATGTGCACGGATCCCTTTTTTTAACACCGTCACTGCTACTTTTTGCCACCCTCAAGCAGAGCGCTCGAGGAACCCTGTGAAATCCCTGAAGCCATCGTGTTGCAATCTCGTTCCTTTCCATTCCGGCTCAGGTACCGGGAGCCAGAATATAGACGACTCCATGAGGCCCCGGGAATTGGTGTCACGGATATCCATGAGGCTTTGTGGGTTATAATGCATACATGTGAATCGGCTTGTGCTTCTGCAGCAGGTGCTTGTGCATGTGCGCACAAGCTTAAAAAGACACAGGCATACATCCATACACGCGTACATGCATACGTGCATGCATACATGCATGTATGCATGTATAGATGCACGCATGCATCTATACATGCATACATGCACGCACACATCCCTCCTTCCCTCTCTGCCTCCCTCCCTCCATCCATCCGTCAATAAACGGATCCATGCATGCATACATGCACAAGTTCAGGCTCATTCTTACCTGCATACATGCATACATACATAGACACACAGGTACATACATAAAAAGAAAGATACTGACGTACAAGAGAGAGAGAGAGAGAGAGAGCAAAAACAAACAAGTCGCCCCACGGGCACCCACGTTGTCTCCACCCGCGAGGGATACGACGCAAGTGGGGCACGGCGCTCCGAAAACGTCATGGCACCATGCAGGGCAGGCGTAGCAGCGGCACCTGCAAGTGCAGGAAATGGCCTCGATGTTTAACAGACAGTATAGATGGAAGCAGCGACAAAGGCAACTTTTCGTCCTGCCGTGCACACAGGATGTTGGGGTAGGGTGAGGGCAGGAACGGGTAGCACCTTCGTCAGACATACCGCAAGCGGCACTCCTGTGCAAGCAAAGCCGGCTCTGGTGACCCCGAACGAATGCATCCACGGCACCGCACTTACACATGAATGCACCCTGGAACTTCGTGGTGACACTGTACAAGACTGATACTAAACAGGCGGACTTCAAACCTGCGTAGCCTGTTGCCTAAAACTGCTTCGCGAGGTCCTGAACACATCCATCGAAACCAACAGTCGTGCCCGATTACAGCTGCGCCACCAAGGCCTCTGTATTCATGACAACTTTGTCGTGCGCTCTTGTAGCACCACTCTGCAAGGCATGGTTCTGGTGACACACGTCCCGACGAAGTATCTGCATGGTGCACGAAGGACGGTTCTAGAGGAGCAGTAGTCTACAAGGGAAGACATAAGAGATTTGACCAACACAAGTTACATCCAAGCACGAACAGGACATGCAACATCCCCTATCACGCAAAACCAAATCACCAAAAGCCCCGGAGGGCGATGTGAGAATGTCATCAACTGCGAAGACATTAAAACGCGCAATACGGGGAGGAGTGTCTTGATTACTGTAGCACGTCTGGATTGTTGCATATGTGCTGTAAATCTGGGACACATACTGCCGCCTGACTGGTTTCACATGAATGGTTTGGCAGACACGATCATGAGGCTCAGCAATTCGCAAACACCGCTTGCCAGAGAAAGTTCAAACGAGTAGTCCCGAACCAGAACCAGGCAGCTCATGACGGCTAAGATGGCGTGGTTGTCATCGTGGATTCAGAGTGAGAGACTTGGCAAACGAAAGCATAACACAGTGCGTGGTGGCAACAGCAGACATACTTCAGCAAGACCTTGCGCGTAACCGTAAGCGCAATCAGTAGCGGGGCGTCGGAGTGTGGCCAGCATGGGGCGACCCAAAGGCGTGTGCCAGATGGACAGGGAACAGCGTTCCAACACCGAGGGCAAGCATACCACCAAGCAGCTACAGCAAAGGATATGCCCGTCTCGACCAAGCCATCGAACCCTATTGGGTTTAGGGTTTAGGAACCTAAAGACCGCAGGCTTTAAATCGTAGAACCCGCCATCCCTGAGACGCAACACCCTATAAAGTTATACGTCATAGTCTCGAGAGCAAGACGTGCTGGTCTCGCCGAGAGGCTTAAAAGCTTTCATTTCCCCGCAGAAGATCGGCTTCGAGGACCGTATTCGCGCTTGTTTTCGGATTAGGGTTTAAGGATTAGGGCTTTTAGGGTTTACGGCTGAAGCGGAGTAGGCTTTATACGGTGTGGGACTTTAGGTGTTAAGGGTGGAGGCTGCCAAAGTACTCCTGGCAGCAAAGTCGCGGGTGCAAACAGGGTTTATGAGGCGTCGATCTACCCCGCAAAACCGTAAACCAACACGGTTCAGGGCAGTTTTTGGTTTGGGGACCTTGTTACCTCCTACTCGTATTAAATTCCTTTCTCAGGAGTCGGTGGTTTTAGTTGATCATGGGTTTACATTGTATAAAAGATTAAATAAACGGTTCTCAGTGGTCTCCACCGGCTGTTGTATTCAGGGCACGGGTCTGCATAACCGAACATTCAAATTCGGGTAGTTGTTCAGTACCTAAATCATGCCGTAACAAGCCGCAATTATTACCCTGAAGCCTTAAGCCCCAAAACCATATGACCAATAACAAGAACTATACACAAGACCCCTTGGGGCCTGGGCCCACTGAAACTAAGGCGGAAGGAACGGCGTGGTTTCTGGAGCGCGACTTACGCTCTCACCTGCCGCAGTTTTTGCCGCTGCCTGATACAACAGGGTACCCGAAACCGCAAATGCCGGGTCGGCTGGCATGGTGCATTGGGTACCCGATCAATGCTTCTGTGATGTCTGGCTTCAACTTGTCGTGGAACCTTGCCTGCCTTGCGCGAGCTCGCGGGGGTGCGAGGGCTAAGCCTCGGTGGAGGCAGCAAGAGCAGCAGCCGGAAAGCTCGAAAATTGGAATCCTGATGCCCTTAAGCTAAAGCATAGGGAATCCCAGCGCAAATCACCCCCATTCCATGTTCCAACTTTCTGGAGTTCGCTTTTTGTTCAATAAGTAGGAGATCTTCCGAACCCCTTTAGCTCAAGGCTGTTCAGCGTGAGGCCAAACGATCAGCTTCTCCTCCCATCCGTCCGATTCGACATATGGTACTTTCCGAAAATAAGGGGTACCTTATTTTGGGGTCCTTATAATAGGGATCCTATTATTTAGGGTGCTATATTAGGGTCCCCTATTTTCGGAAACCCCCATATTGCCAAACCATGCCCTGACAGCCCGGTTCGATACGTGGATATTGGATGAGGTTTATGCGTTGTGGGCACTCTTCTGCCTCTCTACATACATACATACATACATACATACATACATACATACATACATACATACATACATACATACATACACATACCTACATATACATGCAGTAGTGTGTGTATATATATATATATATCTATATACATATATAGGTATACACCCCAATCCGGCTATTTTACCGTGTGTGTATATATATATATGTATATATTTGCTGATTTGTTCATTTTATGTAGTCGAAAGGTATGAGTCAAACGCGATATCCATCACGCAGGCAACCTGGGCTTCCAAAGATACCCCGAAGGACGAAGCCCTCCAACCCTTCCGCCCTACACCCTAAACCCTACACCCAAAACCCTAAACCCTAAACCCTAAACCCACATCTCTTTTATGCAAATTCTTCTAAAGCCCCACAAGATTACAAATTCCTGCAGGAATGTGCCCTCTAGGAATACCCCCCCCCCCCCCTCAAGCGTTCATGTACAACATTCGACCATGTGTAGTAAGAGGTTTCCCGGCACCCAACTCCAATGATCAAGGCGCCAAAATAGACCCTAAACCTAAACCCTAAACCCAAGGCAAAAAACCCTAAACCCTAAACCTCTGACTGTCTTTGTCTTCAAACCTGGGACTCCCTTGAGCCGTGCTATTGCCCCCCTGCTTGCGACCCTGGCACCGCTTTTTCTCTTCTCTTGCCCTCCTGATCCCTTCTGCATGATGACTGAGGATTCCACTGTCCCTTTCGGACCCCCTGTTCCTGATGATGTGGGTGCGGGACTA
>CAJNDV010031159.1:0-27054 GCA_905221635.1 Symbiodinium sp. CCMP2456 | reverse complement strand
CCCCCCCCAATTTTCGGAAAGTCCCACATAACGACACCGACGATGCCTTGTTCGCGTGCTCCGTGGCATAGTAGTCCATGCTTCCAAACCTGGGATTTCTGGAGACTGCTCCTCGAAGTGCTCTTTTTAGGGTTTCGGCTCTCACACTCGGACAATGCAGGCGAGGCTTGTGGTCTTAAGTCGGCTGCGGTGAAACTTTTAGGGTTTAGGGTTCAGGGAGATTCGGGCTTGGGGTTTAGTGGGGCGACTGAAATTGTTGTTTTCTCATGAGGTTTGGGTTTAACGCCCGAACAAGGAGGAGACAGTGGAAGTGCAGCGGGCGATGCGGGTCTTCACAAAAAGTGTCAGGGGCAGCCTCGAAGTCTATAGGCCCCAATGCTACCGTCCCAGAAACAGACAAGGAGGCCGAGCGAGCTTCAGCGCATTTTTCAGATTTAGGACTTCGGGTCTTTTTGATGCCTGCTTCCGAGCAGCACTTCTCCTTGGGACAGAAGCTGATCATCGATGTTCCTTCTCTTGCTCAAGATCACCTGCGAGTTTGTCTAACAAAAAAATCAGAGGTTACTTTTTTGCCCCTCGTACTCGATGGATCAGAAGTTACTTGGGGTTTCGTTCGGCCCTCTGGCCGGAACCCAAAATAAATCCCAGATCTAAACCCTGAACCCTTCTTTCCCCTGTGTTACGACTTTCCGGGCTCGAAAGGCAGCTCCTGGCTTAGAGAACCCATTGCTCAAGGACATTTTCAGGTGGGTAGCTACCGTTATAGGAGCCTTATAGAAGGTCTATATACCTCATAGGAGCCTCATAGAAGGCCTATATACCCTAAACTCCCCACCTGCAGTTTCCTTTACATTATCCCTTCAGCCCCCCGGAGATGCTTTGAGACGCAGACAGCCACCGAAACCCTAGAGACCCCAAGGAGCACTCTAAGCAAACCTTCAACTACGCCATGCCAAGCTGAGGCGGTTTAGGGTTTAGGGTTTAGGGGCTAGACCAAGCCTAACAAAAAGCCGAGCTTTTTGCCTCAAACCTTTTTGAACCCAGACTCTGTTGATCAGCTGGGAAGCAGCACTGCATGATTTCACACAGCCCTGCCCTAAACCTTACTGTAAGCGCTAAACCCTCATAGCGCCCACCTAGTAACTTTCTGGTTCCCTTACAGAACCCCTTTATAGAACCCTTCATGATACCCTGATACGACCCTTCTTATAGAGCCCCCAAGACGATCCCACCACAGACCCAGCCTTGGCGCAAGGGAAGGCCTGAAAACAGCGGGGTACACCGGGGGTGGTGAGGTTTAGGGTTGAGGGTTTTTTTGCCGCCTACTTAGCCACGACGAGCCCGCATTGCAGGGTAATGTCTGGTCTGTGACTGTGCAGGCAAGGCATACCTCAGCTCAAGGCAGACCAATTAGGCTATCAAGTCCTGTTGCAGGCTTCAGCCAAAGTTTCCAACTCGGAATCGCAGCACCTAGTCCGTGTTGAACATAGTGTTGAGGGCTTCGGGTTTAGGGTTTAGGGATTTAGTGATTTAGGGATTGGGGTGTAGGGTTTAGGGATACAGGGCTGCATAGAAGTTGTTAGGGGTTTCTAGCTGCTGAGGTTAGTTTAGGGTTTTTGGGGGGATCTAGGATTGCATAGGGATTGATACGGGTTCGGAAAAGTCTGAGGCCTGTGCACCCGTCGCTTATGCGGATGTTTAAGGGTTGCTTTACGGTGTGCACATGAGCCTGGTAGTTTTGGTAAGGCGAAGGTTGAGAGCTTGAACTGTTGGGTGCGTTTTTTTTGACTCTGGTCGGGAATGCACAGTTTGTGCCGTGGATTAAAAGGGATGAAGTCTGTCTGCTTTCGGGATTCTTCATACCCCACAATTATATACATCTGGAGGAAGTCCGCCCACCAAATTCATTTACCGAACCCAGTTCATCTGCAACTGAAAACTGTCATAAACGATTACAACGACCACGGTGAACACGACCATGACAACAACACTAGCTGCCGATCGAAGGCTAAGTGCGGGATCGAGCTCCTTCACCCTGAATACTTGAATCCTCGACCGTTGTTGAGCAAGAGGCACCAGCTGGAAGAACCATATTCCGAACCCCAAACCAACAGAACAATGATGGCCAGAGGAAAGAATGACAAGGCCAAAATCCTTAAAGCCCCCAGCGCAGATTCAAGGCGCCTCCATCAGCAACTCCAAGTCCTCTGGGTTTAGGGTTTAGGGGTTGAGGTTTTAGGGCTGAAGGGTTTAGGGCTTAAGCTTTAAGGGTTTAGGGTGTAAAGGGTTTAGGGTTTAGGATCGGGTTCTCTGTCTTCTGTCGCAAGGCCTTGGACTGCTCGAGCTCGACCAAGCTTAGCGACAATCGCTTTATAGAATGTGCCACGGAACTGCTGAAAGGACAGTCTAGAGGAACACCTTTGTGGGCCGAAAAGCTATCGTGACGCTGCTGGGGCGAGCTGGGTTGCGGGTTCTTCGAGCTGTTGCCGAAGAGACGATACTCGGGTTTAGAAGTTGCACCAACAATATGGGGGCTTGAGTATCATATACCATAATAATAAACTATAGTAGACCAACATATACCATAATAATTTAATATACACTATCAAATGATACAACATAGTGTAATATTCTCTTAGGCTTTAGCCGGAGTGCCCGCTGGAAGTCGCAAGGGCAGCTCCGATCCGAACGTGTCCCCTGCGCACTGAAGCTTGAGCTCAAAGAAGAAAATCCTGGGCGCCTAGCAGACCTTGATGCCTTAAAGTAGTCCCTATATAGGTACTTTGGGGCCAAAGTATAGGGTACATGGACCCTTAAACCCTGCAGCCGGAACCCCCCTGGTGCCTTCAGGTCCTCCTCGAAACCTTGGTGAACGGCTGATCTAGTACCGGAGTTTCCATTCTTTCGCATCAGGACTTGCACAATCGCCTGAGACTGTTTGCCACCACAACACACACAACGGCTCAATGCTACGTCCCACATTGCAGACATCCTGAGGTTTGCACGCCACTTGATGGCCTGCCAGCTTCAACAGCCGAGGCGTCCATCCTATTCCGAAGCATCTGGCTCTGTTCTAAAAAATGTGCCAGTGACCCAAAAAGAGTCCATATGATGCTCCCACACAAAGCCCAAAGCCTAAATCCTGAAACTAAGCGTGGCAGGCTAAACCCAGCCAGCCTTGTAGCCAATGACACGGGCGTGCTCGCTGGGATTCAGCTCGCCTAGAAGCATCATCTTCATGCTGCACATGAGCTCCGTCTCGTTCCTGATTTGGAAGGGGGGTTGGCTCACGAGCAGTGCTACGAGCTACGACAGTACGATGGCATACTGTAGTAGGTCGGTGGCACAAGAACAAGGAAATGGTACCCCACAGCCTCGTCTGATTTAAATTTATGCCAGCGTCCGTCCGTTCGCATGGTGCCATGCATAGAGGCCGCTGTGCTGATAGATTTTGAAATCCGCCTCCCGCACCTGCAGCCAAGACAGAACGAAAAACAAAGTAAACACTCAACCCACCAAGCCCCAAACCCTAAACCCTGTGAGCCCGACGACCGCTGGCCACGGGAAAGACCTCCTTGCAAGGAAAAACAACCTTCGCCCTCAGGTCGCCCCTTCAACCCCTTCGAGTAAGGGGGTCCCGACACTTAGCACCCTAGACCCAAAACCCTATATGCGACAGTCCAGCATCCAAGTCCTTTCTATATACAACGAAGCAGGGGCCCGGCAGTGAGCGCGCATCGGGCATTCTGAGATAAACGGCCCTCGACCTCAACCCCTACCAGCTGCAGCTACTCCTGCCAAACTCTACACCTTCGGGCCTTGTTCATGTCGTAGACGTCGGGCCACAGCATCATGTTCCCACCTGCGCCGTGCGAGGATTCTGAAGGGCCTCGGGTTTAGGGGTTGACGGGCTTTCAAAAGCTGCCGGGCCGCCTTTGATGTCGTACCTTAACTGCAAGCTCGCTTGAAAGAACATCTTCAACCCTCAACTTGGGTTCATACGGGTCTTCGATCAGGAACATTCCACGTTCTTTCTTGCCAAGCAGCCCCGGGATGAGGTTCAACATGTGCAGTATGCTTGTAGAGCCGGTTCTCCCGGAGCTCACAATGAAGACGGCCGGGGTGCAGTCAGAGCTTGTACCTGCTCTGAAGCGGCAGCAAGGCTCAAGGCTTTGGGGTTTGGGCCTCCTAAACCCCAAACCCTAAACCCTAAAACCTGTGGCTAAAGGGAAACACCTGAAACGATGATAGCACAAGGCAGCAGATCGCGACGACGACGACGAAGCCCTCGTGAACCCATGGAGTGCCGTAACATATACTTAGCGTATATGGAAATATACCAAAATATACCATAATATCCTTCAAAATGCTACAACATGCTACACCATACTACAATCGATTATAATGTACGACAATATACCATGACATGCCATGATATGCTACAATATACTATGATATAACACAAAAAACTGTAATATACTATACTATACTATCATATGACATAATGTACTGTAATATACTACTATGCTACCCTGTATTTTGCAAAACATGTCCGACAACATCACAGCACCAAGCCCAGGCGCAAAGCAGCTCGCGGCTTTGCTTGCTCCTGGGTCTTGGGATTGCCGGCTGTCCACACAGAAGAGTGCAAGGTTTAGAAGTGTTAGTCAGGGTCCCTTTTGGGGTTTGGGGTTTACGAACTTAGAGTTACTCTAGCAGAGCACTCTTGGGCGGCTCTTGTCAAGGAACCCACGTGTCTTCTCGCGCAAATCTGAACAGTCTAACTACATCAACTCCGGCACAAGCCAAACCCCTGAACAAAGGAGCCCGGCTTAAGCCAGAAGCCCGACACCCTGCCCTGACACAGAGACCTTACACCCGGAACCCACAGGTGACCATATACTTTTGCAAACGAAAATATACACAATATACTATAATATAACAATGCTGTACTAGGATGTAGGAAAAATACACTGTTGCTGATACCTCGGGGGGTGGGACTAAGGACGACCGACGGCTTGAAGTATAGAGCTGTGGGCGGCTTGCGGATTGGCTATACAAACGGCCACCACGAGAAAATAGCGTATGGTACAAAACCCGAGGTAGCGTCAACTAGAAAATGCACCAGTACAGACTACTAGATCGTCTTATAGTATATACGACGATACAACCGAACCCTTAAGCGCATCCTTCTCTCGGCCACCAGATCCAGCCGACCCTGCAGCAACGTGGTCGGACCTTCAGAGGCAAGGGCTTTGCAAAGGCGGTGGTTCTGGGTTTGGGGCTTAAGAGGTCTGTAAGCTTCACCACAAACTAGAGCCTAACTGAAAGGACCATTAGCGAACTCTCCCGCCACTCTCACCCTCGCCAAGGCAGGCAAGGCTTCACCGGGCTTAGGTTTACGGTAAAAAATGCCAGAGGTTGGGGGCCTTATGAGTCGGCATAGCACAGTGGCATAAATATCAACCCTAAACCCTAAACCCTAAACCCTAAACCCTAAACCCTAAACCCTAAACCCTAACCCCTAACCCCTAAACCCTAAACCCAAACCAAACCCTAAAACCTAAAAGGGGAGTCGAGCTCTCTCAGCTCGGATTGCCAGAACGAGGTACGACGGTTTCGCCTGCTGACACCGGCAATGTGGGAGTGCTTCCGGGCTTACCGCTATCTTGATGCAGCAGACCCTATCCCACCGTTCCTCTATTCTAGGCTTTGTCCTGGGGACCCTGTACTTTCAATGTCGGATCTCGCGCACAAAGGAAATACCGATAAAGACGCCTATGTCGAGCGATTTTCATAACATGGATATGGACCCCATACCCTCGACGACACAAGAATGAGCAGCATTTAACCTGAACGCGGAACCACGAACCCTAAGCCCTAAACATGATGGTCAGCGTGGGTCGACTCGGTCCGGCACATTCTGAGGGCTCGCAATCAAGCACCTGCAATAAGAAGCGTGGAGCCGGTTTAGGGTTTAGGGTTTAGTGATGGAATCATGACATGAAAAAATGGAAGTAAGGAACTGGTACTACCTGCTGCTACTACTACGACGACGACTACCACTCCGACTACTACAAAAACAACGTAAACACTAAAGCTCCGAGGCTCCGGCTTAAGAATGGGGTTCACGGTTTGTCTGCGACGGGCTCGATGAAAACCGACTCGGTGGATACGTGCACTGCACTGAAGTCCCCAAACCCCTCCACCCCAAACCCCCAAACCCCCAAAACCCCTAAACCCCTGAACCCACACCCCTGAAAACCCCTAAACCCTACACCCGGCGCCTGCGCTGAAGACGTGGCCCAGAAGACGACGAGCAGGGCTCTGATCATCTGATCTGCATCGGCCGGCCTGGAGGCTGCCCCAGGGATTAGGAGAGGCAGGTAGGTAGGCAGGTGGGTAGGTGTGTAGGGTTTAGGGTTTAGGGTTTAGGGTTTAGGGTTTAGGGTTTAGGGTTTAGGGTTTAGGGTTTAGGGTTCAGGGTTTACGGGCAGGTAGGTAGGCAGGTAGGTAGGTAGGTAGGTAGGTAGGTAGAAAAGGCATGCAGGTATGTACGTAGAAAGGGCTGTGTGTGTTGTATGTACGCACCTTCTTGTTTTCGCCTCGCTTCATGAACTCGCTTCTACAAAGTGGCGTTCAATCTGTGGGTCCCTCACTCTATTTGGGAGTTTGCGAAAATACGGGGAACCTTATTTTGGGGTCCTTAGAATAAGGATCCTACGATTTAGGGTGCTATATTAAGGTCCCCTATTTTCGGAAACCCCCATTTCCACTGCCGTAAGTTTGGACTGCGGTTTGCAGGTTGTCTGAGTTGTTAACTAATTATTGGCATACGCCTTTGCTGGCTCTTGCTTTGTGATCTGCCCTGAGCACACTAGCAGCATGATTCCTACTGTTGCTATCACCGCCTAAACTCTAAACCCCAAACCCTCAACCCTAAAACCTGAACCCTTTTGCAACTCCCTAAACCCTGAACCCTAAACCCTAAACCCCAAACCCCCTTAACAAAAGACGCATGTCGGAACCTGCAGCCTTGGGGCTGCACGTCCCTAAAGCAAACCAACGCGAAACCAAATTCCTGAAGTAGGGGCCTGCTTGGTTAGACGAGTTTTTTGGGGGGTGCAGTAGAGAATCATTGTATAATTATCGGTATCTAATTCGTTCAGGCCCCTATGTCGCATCCATCCGTGGATCAGCCAAGAAGTCTTTCTTTCTGAACTCCAACTCTCCGGCACATCGAGAGTTTCGGGTTTAGCGTTTAGCTGTTTAAAGTTTAGCTTCAAAACTGGAAAGTGACATAAGATTCTCGGGGTTTCGCTTTGGTAAACTGGAGTTGCGGGGTCAAGCCAATCAGCCCGCAACCAATGCACACATTACACGCTGTGAAACCACATAAACCTTCCAGACACACCAGCTCATCAGGCCCGTCTTGGCCAAGATACAAGTTATGTTCCGACCAAACAAACTCATCTCTCCGAGACTATACACCTCGCTTGTCCTCGCAGCTATCCCCAGTCAGGCTCCCGGTGCAAGACAACCCTTCGAAACAAGAGGACTTTGAGCCTCTTCGGGAATCCAGGTCTGACTTCTGCGGTGTCCTTATGCGAGCTCTGAAGGCTGAAGTAACCTTATCCACGAGCCCTGAGACCCTGACCCCAACCGCCTGTCAGCTAACCCTACAAACTCTTGAAGATCTTGAGGGGGCCGTCTGAAACCTTAAACCGAGCCTTAAACCCTGCAGAACCCTGCAGACAAGAGGCCAATATCAGGTACGGTTTCGAAACATGGCCTGCGAAGAAGTTCCACAGGCAGCACCAGCCTTGAGCCAGCGCCTTCTGACAGTTCGTATTGCCATACATGGTTATTCAATGTGTTTGTTCGAAATGTGTGGTTATACCAACGCTGCATCGTGTCGTAATGTAGTTGTATTGGTATCCTGCAGTTGCAGTGTATCATTCTGCAGTGGAGGGTGGTGTAGCATGCAAGCATTAGGTCGTTTGCTTCTAGCTTGTCCTACGAATCCCTGAAATATCAAAAAACACACACACGCCCCAGGATTGGACTCCTACCAAAACAATTCAAGAAAAAGTTGCAAGCAAGCCAGGGAAAAAAATAATCCGAAGACATGCCAAAAAAAGAAAGCCCTGTAGGGAAGGGCCCGCGGGGAGCCTGAACAGGGCCCGCAGGGGCAGATGCGAGGCGACACTTTTCGACGGCCACTCTGGCTTTGCCAGATCAGATCCTTCGTGGTCTCGGGATGTCTCGGGTCGATGCAGTCAGCCTCGTGCTACGAGTCACTGCTCCGTGCCAGGCTTCGGGGGAGCCTGCTGCGCCAGGGTCAAGCACGTTCGTGGCTTCTGCACAACAACTTGAAACCCCAAACCCAAGACCCCGCACGCCGCTCAAATAATTACCCTTATAGTACTCCTTGTACCCTTATACTTCTACTCGAACCGAACCCTTATTATAGCCCATAAAGATATAGTGCCCTCAACTTACCGATATGATACCCTGCACTTCCTGATAGAGCTCTGATGGCAACCCCTGCATCCCTTGGCTGCGCACAAAGCTTTTTCGAGGCACGCAGGGCAAAGCTCAAGCTGCCCTAAGCTCCAGTCAGCCAGGGCGTGTGCTGCTGACGCTACCACAGGGGGTCGGAACAATGGGTAATGTGCTATAATACTCTATAACCTATCTGTAATATGCTACAATGTACCATAACATACGATGATATACCATAATAGTGCTTTAGTAAAGTGACAGACACGCTGTGCTTGGGCTCGAAGACTGGGTCGCAACAGTATCCCCGTATCGTCCCTAATATACCTACCGTAAAACCCCAGTCTAGCTGTGAACGCCCCTGTAGTACTTCATCCACCTGGCGCTTCCCAAAGCTGCCACAGCTGTCTAAACTTGCACATACCCGAAATGAAGTGGCCCGAAGTTGGGACCCTCTTTGGGTAGAAGTAGGACTCTTTGGTACGGACATCGACATAAGGTAGTTGCCAAAGGGCTCGTGAATGCTTTTCCGGTGGAGGGAAGCTGCCATGGTATTTGCTATCCAAACGCACCACCGCGGTGCAATCACACTTTTGCTTCAGTTCAGGACGCGGACGCTGATAATGCTTCCTGAGCCAGCGCTTCGAGCATCCAACAGTCGCGGCATTTTCCGGAAACTTTTGCGTGACTGACGCCCGCGCAAACGCCTGAAATCAGTTCCCAACCTCCAGCCCCAATCTCCTAGACCCCAAACCCGAAACCCTAGACCCTAAACCCTAAACCCCAAACCCCAAACCCTAAACCCTAAACCCTAAATCCCAAACCCCAAACCCTAAAACCCCAAACCCTAATCTGATCTATGACGGGACCCTACAGCCCGAGGACCGCTGAACAGGGGAAGGAACAGGGCCCCAGAAGGCCAGACTGGCTTGGGGTTTAGGGTTTGGGGTTTTTTGTTTAGGGTTTGGGGTTTAGGGTTTAGGGTTGAGGGCTTGGGGTTTAGGCAACGGTTTAGGGTTGACCTAAACCCGAAGCCTCTGCCAGTCCTAGTCTTCCGGATTCAAGCTCTGGGGCCTCTGGGGCGTAATCCTCAGAATGATTGGTACCTCCCAAAGAAATGGCACCAATTAGAATCAAATTCCTAATGTTAACCCTAACCCTAAACCCATCTAACTTTAACCTGGAAACCAATTCAGGGCTTTGGGGGCGGACCACACACAACCGCCCCAGCTTCCCTGAGGTCGGCTCCATTCAACTCACCGTGGTCGAAAGTTGCGACGGCCTTCTTTGCATCCTGGGGCCTGCATTTTACTCTTGTTCTTGATAGACGTTTCTTCTGAATTTAAGCTGTTATTGAGCTAAAGTTAGGCTGCTAGTACGGGTTATTCTGTTGCTACTGTTGGTCTAGCTGCTCGTGCTGTTACTGCTAAGTGTGATGATGACTATGTTGTCATTAGTGCTGCTATGACTATCTCAGGCTTCTTGGCTCCTGTGGCTGCACGGCTCTGGGTAGGGCTCCGGGGCTGTTCTTGTTCGGTCTGTCAGTTAGGGTTTAGGGTTTAGGGGGTTTAGGGTTTAGGGTTTAGGGGGTTGGGGTTTAGGGGTTGAAGGGTTTGGGGGTTTGGGGTTCAAGGGTTTGGGGGTTTCGGGGTTGAGGGGTTTAGGGGTTGAGGGGTTTAGGGAGGCTTTTGCTGCAGGGCCTCAAGAAGTAGAGCAGGGTGTTGAAGTTGATGCAAGGGAAACTTCGGGGATGAAGGTGCTCATTCTTCAAGAAGTTAGGGTTTAGGGTTTAGGGTTTAGGGTTTAGGGTTTAGGGTTTAGGGTTGAGGGTTTAGGGTTCTTCAGGGTTCTTGTTTTGTCCGCTTTGTGGGTCATTGGAATCATGGATTTCTCGAAAAATCTATAGGAGACGATGAGTCCCACTTTGCGAGACCACGGGAGGGGCGACACACGATAAATGCTAGGGCCGAAGCCTTCGCGGAGGTGGTAAAAGAAAATGAAGTGTCCTTAAACCCTCAACTTTGAAGGAACCCTTACAGTAATCTTTAAAGGAACCCCCCAGAAAGGAACCTTTAAAGGAACCCTTAGAGTAACCCTTAATTTTGGGAATCCTAAAGTTACACACTCGCATGTGGCAGGCTAGGCTTCCCCATGACCGGTCAGGTCTGGTCTGGTGTGTGACGATTAGTGCGACGACAAACCTGAAGCATCCTAAAACCCTAAGCCCAAAAGCCTAAACCCTCAAGCCCATAAAACCCTTCAAAAAACTAAATCAGCTCCCATCGGACATTCGCAACGACTGCAGTTTCGGATTGAAGTCTGGGGCCTGCGGCAGAAGACGGAAAGGGTGTTGAATGATGCAGCTACGGTGAATCAGACATCGTGAACACTATAGCAAAGCCCTCTAGACAACCTCCAGAGCTCAAGTAGAACCCTTCTGAAACCCTTACAGAACCCCGTATATAGAACCCTTCTCGAATCTTGAACAGAATCGTAAACGAAGCCTCCAGGCCCTAAGGTGCACAAACAATACGCCCAAATTACCAAAGGCCTGTCGAAGGATATCCTCGCAGTGCCATCCTTGCCTGGGTCCATCAAGAGTTCTCTTGGGGTTTCATACGGGTGTTGTAGGGCTTTTGTTGGCTTAACGGGCTTTGGCAATAGCTGTGGCAGCAGCAGTAGGAGTGTTGGTAGCAGCAGCAGCAGTAGAAGCAGTAGCAGTAGCGGTAGAAGTAGTAGGAGTAGCAGTAGCAGCAACAGCAACAGCAGCAGTAGTACTAGTGGAAGTAGTAGTAGTCGTCGTCGTCGTCGTAGTAGTAGCCGCAGCAGTAGTAGTAGTAGTAGTAGTACTACTACTACTACTACTACTACTACTACTACTACTACTAGTAGTAGTAGTAGTAGTAGTAGTAGCGGTAGTCGTAGCGGTAGTCGTAGCGGTAGCGGTAGCGGTGGTATTGGTAGTGGTAGTGGTAGTGGTAGGGGTAGTGGTAGTAGTAGTAGTAGTAGTAGTAGCAGCAGGAGTAGTAGTCGTAGTAGTAGTAGTAGTAGTAGCAGCGGTAGTGGTAGTAGAAGTAGTAGTAGCAGCAGTAGCAGTAGCATTAGCATTAGCAGCAGCAGTAGCAGCAAGAGAAGCAGCAGCGCCACCAGTCGTAGTACCAGCGAGAGGCACAATCGCAATCGGGATCAAATAAAGCCGCAACCCAACGAATCCGAGAACAATAAGCTCTGGACCCTGACCCAATCAAACCGGAGCTCAAGCAAAATAAGTCGAGGCCGGCACTCAGCTTGCAGCTGTTGACTGTGCCGGTTGCAGATTGGAACGCATCCTTGATGTCCTCGCCGAATGCTATCGCAGAATCTCTTCCAAATTCACGAAAACTTGAAAACGTTTACATCCAAAAAGCCATCAGTTCCTCGAAAAACCAAATCAATGCAAATTACCGGCCTTTGCCTGCAGCACATGAAGGTATACCCGCATCGACACTACCATGATTGCTGATTGAAGTGCTGCTAGTAGTCGTCGTCGCGTAGTAATAGCAAATGCAGTAGCAGTGACTAGAAGCACTGTGGCAGAACTGCAGTCGTACTATAGCACTGTAGAGGTGCAGAGGAGGTACTGTAGCAGTATAGCGTATAGTACTAGTAGTAGTAGTAGTAGTAGTAGTAGTAGTAGTAGCAGCAGCAGCAGGAGTAGTAGTAGTAGTAGTAGTAGTAGTAGTAGTAGTAGTTTTGTAGCAGAAGTAGTTTTTGTAGTAGTAGTCGTCGTCGTCGTAGTACTACTACTACTACTACTACTACTACTACTACTAGCAGTAGCAGTAGCAGTAGCAGTAGCAGTAGCAGTAGCAGTAGCAGTAGCAGTAGTAGTAGTAGTCGTCGTCGTAGTAGTCGTCGTCGCAGTAGTATTAGTAGTAGTAGTAGTAGTAGTAGTAGTAGTAGCAGCAGTAGTAGTAGTAGTAGCAGCAGCAGCAGTAGTAGTTTTTGTAATAAACATAGTTTTTGTAGTAGAAATACTTTTTGTAGTAGTAGTCGTCGTCGTAGTAGTGGTAGTACTAGAAGTAGTAGTAGTAGTAGTAGTAGTAGTAGTAGTAGTAATAGTAGTAGTACTAGTACTAATAAGTACTAGTAGTACGAGTAGTACTAGTAGTACTAGTAGTACTAGTAGTACTAGTAGTAGTAGTAGTAGTAGTAGTAGTAGTTGTCGTCGCCGTCGTCGTAGTAGTAGTCGTCGTCGTCGTCGTAGTAGCAGTAGCAGCAGCAGCGGCAGTAGTAGTAATAGTACTAGTTATTATTTGAGTAGTCGTAGTAGTGTCGTCGTCGTCGTCGTCGTAGTAGTAGTAGTAGTAGAAGTAGTAGTGGTGGTGGAAGTGGTGGCTTCTTGTCACCCACTTGGGTGGTACTGGTAGTGGTAGTGGTAGTGGTAGAGGTAGTGGTAGTGGTAGTGGTAGTGGTAGTGGTGGTGGTGGTGGTGGTAGTGGTAGTGTCATGAACCCTGACACCAAAAGGTCCCGTGAGTCTAGGCCCGGAGGGATGTTCTCGACCAGGATCATGCTCCCCCTGAGCAGGACTGTCTCTTCCTGTTTCTTGACTGACAGAAACCTTTGCCTTGCTAGTGTCTGTCACATCCGCCTCTTTTTCGAGCGGAACTTGCTAAAGCAGAGGAAGGGCAAGGCAGCAGAAGAAGCGGCACGCAGTGTTGCAGTAGCAACACTAGCGCCCCTTCTTGTTCTGCGGTTGGACACTCCCTTTCGAGACTTTCGCTTGAGGTTCAAGCAGCTTAGAGGCTCCGAGGGTGCGCGGCTCAGAGCGGAGGATTAGTTCGCGGCTCGTTTCCAACAGAGTTCGGCCTCTTGGGGGCTTGCTATGAACTGAGGTTCCGTTTTGAGGCAGTGGAGACTGTAAAGATGCATCCTGAACCCTGCAACACGAAAGCCTGCCTGGGAACTTCATCGTAATACCGACGCGGAGGAGAGCGTGAGCGGCCACGGGGCCACTGGCTATCTGGCTCACCTTGCTTCTCTTAACCCATTCTGACACTTCGGGCTCACAGCCTACCGAGAAAGGCATGCATCCTGTCAGTTTTCAAAGTCTGGGCGGTCTGAGGAGGCCACGGCGATCTCTAGCCTCAGCTGACGTCGAGTTCACCCACAAGTTCCAAGTAATTGGCTTTGGCGTGGGATCCCGATTCACTTCCGCCCACAGTCCTGCATGGGCACCATGCTTTCGCCACGCAAACCGCGTCAGATCCACTGAGACTGCTGCGTCATAGCCATTATCTCCTCAGAATCACATGCCAGAGCTTCAGAGACAAAGAAACAACGCAACCCGGACACCAAACCTTTAGCAGCTGTAGCTTTTTGCACGGATTCTGGTTCAGCTCGTGGAGGACAGACAAACGGAAGAATTAGAAGCAGTAGCATCAGCAGCAGCAGCAGTGGCAGCGGCAGCGGCAGCTGCAGCAGCAGTAGTGGTCGCATAGTTTCTGAACAGTAGCAATGCCTGGAGAGAGATCATGCCACAATGGCTGTGTTCGGTATACATGGAACCCCGTGTATGCCATGAACTCTTATTAGCACTTGCCACACGATAAGAGCCACTGCAGCAGACAAAGGCCCAAAAAGCTCATCAAAGGTTTGTCTACTTGTTGAGGAACGAAATACGAGCAATGCAATGACTCAATAGCAGCATTCGTGGCGTCTAACATCCGGTAGATAATAACAGCCCCCTAGGCTTGAACCGCAGCGCTTCTTGCGCCTGCTAGAAGCTAGCAGCCCTTGTCGAAGAGAGCAGATACACGAAACTCGAACAGCCCCCATCAAGTGCCGCAGCGGATCGGTAGTCATGCTCCCTGCGATCATCCCGCCATGTGGCGAACCTGGGTCGAGGTGGAAACCCCTAAACCCCTAAACCCTAAACCTAAACTCTAAGCCCCTAAACCCTAAACCCTAAACCGGGTTCATGAGCGAGGTCGGGTCAGGAAAGGGTTCAGGCTTGCAGTCTAGTAGTTCTGCAAGTAATGTGGGGACCTTGATAATTAGAATAAGGTTTTGGGGTCCTTTATAGTATAATTATAATAAGGAATCCCCAAAAAAAAATTATTGGCAGTTATTGAAGCCCGTAAATTATATACCATAGCAAGAGTGAGCCGCTGCAACCACGGGTGGCTCCGGATTCATCCACTGGCGGGTGTAATTTCAAATCCATGTGGAACCCATAGTACACAATGCTATACCATAACCATAGTATACTCCATGATACTATATTGTACTGTACTTATATGATACTATACTACATTTGTACTGTATTATACGGTAACTGTACTATAATTACTGCACAAAAATTGAGCTATAAACAAATATATCCCAGAATGGTATAGTGCCTAAAGTCCACAGCTCCGAGCCAGCTCTGGGATCGGTGCCGTCTGTCTCGCACGTCGCTGTAGCTCTGAGGAGCCATTGAGTTCCACCGCTCCTGGCGATGCAAGAGAGGGTTTTGGGTTTTGTTTTTGTTGGGGGAGGGGTGGGTTTACACTCTCACAACTCGGACAAGCCAGGCGAGGATCCATGGTTTAGGGTTTAGAGTGTCAGGAAATAATATTGATGAAGCAAAAGCCGCCATTAAGAGTTACCGAACTATCCAGAGCATCCAGCAGGATTTACAGTTGTTCTAGCATGGGTGAGGGACCTCTTTGTGCATCCAAACCTGTTTGAAGAAGCGCCTCATGGCCGTGAACCGACCCAGTCATGAAACTGCCCTCCAGAATGAAAACCCAGACCCTTCACCCTGAAACCCAAACCCTAAACCCTAAATCCTAAAGCCTCTCAACCGTTTACCCGAAAACCTCAACGCAACCCTTCACCCAAAACCCAGAACCCAAAACCCGTAACCCAAAACCCGTAGCCTTAAAGACAGAACTCCCAACCCAAAGCCCTAAACCCAGAACCTGTGGCTCTAACCTCGCGCTCACTCTCCGTCTTTGCTGGTCGAGTCCAAATGGACTCTGCCTCAGCGGGGCTGAGGGCTGAGGGTTTTGACGTGCACGGCCGGAGCTCTTTGTGCAAGTGTTTATTGCAAGGTTCGTACCCATGGGTTCCTCCTGCCATGTTCTTAGTATAGGGTTTTGTTTACTCAAGGCTTCTTATAACAGGTTCTCGTTGTAGGGCTCGCTTGTGCTTCTTACCACAGGGCCCTTGTTACAGCATTCGCGAGTTGTGGTTATCGGATTATGCTTTACAAGTTCCTTTTTATAGGGCTCTGGTTACAGGGGTGCAGATACAAGGTTCTTGTAGCGTTCCTGCGGTTTTCAAGGTTTTTCAACTGACATCATAAAAATCTTGGCTTCTCAATGGGTACTTCCCGGGTCCTCGGATTGAATTCGGCTTTAAGGCGCCGACGTCTGTGCCCTCATCTGATGATGGAAGCTAAGAAAGCCAGAAGCGAAGACCCCAACATCAAACTACAAAACGGAAGATCCTGGAGCTCAAAAACCATCAGAACCAGCTGACCTCTAGCGTCCAGCTAACATGTAACGCGAAAGTAGCATGTTGAATCGTAGGTTCTGCTGCTCTTGTCTTGCAGCAGTTGGTGGTCACCGCATCATCGTCAATATTCTGAGACAAGCTATTTCGTGACTACAAACAAGGTTTTATATCCTAGATTACTGAGGTACTTAGCGATATGACTCTTACCTGCTCCAGGGTATTTACTTCTAATAATCAGAGGATTGCGTTGTATTATGTCCTTTGCTATGGACTCTGTGTCCCGCTCATCTTTTACATGTCTGGTCTCACTTTTGTAAACTGGTATGGGCAATAATTCATTAGGCCTCTGTTCTAATCTACCCCTTGGTTCTAACGGGTTTTTGCCTTTCTCGTGTCTCCATCCGCCTATTTACTCTCTAAAGTCCAGTGCCTTCTTTGCTCTCCTTAGGTGTTCTTTTCTGGTTACAACAAATGCATCTGTTTTGACACTCCAGATGTTCACATTATTCTCCACTAGTTTTAAATAATATTCATACATTTTAAAATTATGGTGTTGTAATAATAGTTCGTTTATGTATGCAAATCCATTTCCTAAGGTAGCCCTATCTGACACGGTCAGATAGTAACATGTCTCGTCGAATTCTGTATATGCAGTTTTCCACGCCTCTTGCTCTTCGTCATCTTCTACTAACTCCTGGTTTTTCTACAGATAAGTTGTTGAGTCCACCTCCAACAAGACTTTGATAGTATAATGCCCCCCTCAAACCATTGGAGGTAGAACCTGTAGATGATGTATTTGTACTCTTTTCCCGTAAACCGAAGCTTACATTGGCAATTAACTTTTTGGTTTCAGTATCCTCTTGTGCTCTCTCAGATAACGTTATAAACTCTAGAAGGCTCTTTATAATATAATGCTTTGCATATTTTATGCGAATGCTTTAAAAACTGCCCGCATACTAAACAATAGGTTTTGTTGAAAAGCATCGCCTCGCCGTTCGCCTTGACCAAGTATAAGGTTAGTGCGTGAAATGATTCTATACTGTGTTCCTTCTTATTCGGTTTTCACACATTAAACTGCGTAAACACTGGTATCTCGGCCATCTGATTAAATGCATGTGTGAATGCCTTAGGGTTTATGGTTTCACACTCCTTGAATATTTGCATGTCTACCTCGTTATAATAGAATTTATGTAAGGGGTTAAACAGCGCTTTATTGAAATTGTACGTTGCTTTGCACATTCTAGTAAAAATATTGTCCTGACACAGATAGAACCAACAATGGAATTTGTTACAAGGTTCTGCGTTTTAACCTTGTGCTTGATGAGTCTTTTATTAATATAAAACCAAAAATTCAACGCAGACACGATACACCCACTGAACTTAACCTGGGGTTCATACCCTGCCTGTTTGGATTCATAAAACAGTTTTGTTAAATCACTGTCGTCGTGTATTAAGGTATGCGCTTCTTCCTCTGTGTGTTTTCTGATATCATCCAATGATATTATCATTTTACACTCTACTGGTGTGGACTTCTCATTTAAGTGGTAGTCTGACGAAACCTTTACGAAAATATCATAATTGGAATCCTTTGGTAACATGTGCTTTAACGACCTTAATTTATCATTCACCGTGTACATGTGAATTTTCTTGATTATTGTATACGGCGTTTGTATGTGATGGTCTCGCTTCTCTGGGTCGTACTGATACACCAGATAGTTTAAAACATCATATACCCTAACTTGAATCCTTGAGTGTTCGAACACCTTAGTCATATCGTCAAGACTAACACCAGTAGTAACGAAATCATCTTCTGCTTTTATTAATCAGAAATACAATATTTTATCGTGTTAGTTTGTTCTTCTCTCTCTTCTCGTCACCCATAAGGGTGTGCTTATAATCATCCGTTAAAGCATAATCCAACACATGTTGTGTTGATAACGTGCCACGTTAATGGCTTCCTTCAGTGTCTCGTACTCTGGATTCAAAGGGGCCTGAATATAATTATGATACATGCTCACATTAGTAATCATTAGTAGCATCCTTTAGGTTCTCACGCTTTGGGTTAAAATCTGAATCACCGTCTTCCCCATCTGCACCATATATAATAAAAAAAAAAAGGTAATGTAATGTTCACCATGTATTAGGTCTTGCTGTATTGGGGTGTGTTATGAGGTCCTTAAGCAACTTCTTAAAAAGCGGTTTATCCTCGTAGTCCCTATACACCCTCTTTCTTATGATGTCTTAGATGATTGTATTAATGGCGGTTTTAAGCTCATGATATATTGGCACCAAAGGATAGCCGTTCTTGTCATAAACGGATGTTCTCTTTCCTTCGTCAAACATAGTACGGTATTTCTAAAACATCACTGAAACAGAATAGGTCGTTTTCTTTCTTGGGTTTGTGCTTCCAGTTCTTAAGTTTTCTTGCTTTGTTTCCTCCATTCTTTCACCTAGTCTGGGTGTATCCTTATGTTTGTCATAAACCTTGTTTTGTTATTTTTCCGCGTTTTCTCTGTCCTTCGCCGTCTTGGCTGTGAAGAACTTTCTTATTGAACCGTCGGCTGTTGTAAAACTGTGCTATATTCAGGATATAAACCTATGATGTTTCTGACTTTTTCCTTGGTTGCTTTGTTGCTTTGTTATGTAGTTACGCAAACTGGGCAAGACCTATCCTAACTTAAACTAGGGTTTTCGCGCGAGAGGCTTGCAGATGTACAGGGCGCTTCATTCCGGCGTTTTTCATGATTTGTTTGCTCCTGAAACCGTAAACCCAAAGCTTCTAAACCCGAGGCCCTAGACCCTAAACCCTAAACCCTAAACCCAAAGCTTCTAAACCCTAGGCCCTAGACCCTGTACTGCCACCCAAGGCCATGGCGGCAGAGCGGTGATCCGACCAGCCCCGTCCTGACACACACGGCTGAGTAGGGGGCATCTTTCGAGTTCTTCAAAGGATTCCGAAGAGGGCCTTTAAGGGTTTAGGGTTTAGGGTTTAGGGTTTAGGGCTATTTGGGGGTTCGCTAGGGTGGGACTTGTGTCCAGGACGGCGTGGGCGCGTTCTTTCATCCGAGGCTGTCACGCATTCTGAGATCCTCCTCATGCAGTCCATGCTCATCGAGGCCACACCGAAAAGCCCTGCACAATATCGCCACCACCAGCACCATCCCCACCACGATCGCCAGATCGGTCATCAACAGCTTCATGAAGATGATAGTGATGACGAAGACGACGACGATGATGAAGATGATGTCGGGGGAACATTCCCTTTCCCGGCGCACATCGCCCGAGCGGCCGGGCCGTTATTCATCCCCCAACATGACACAGCAACAGATTTCAGAACCGCGAACAACGCAGCGCTGAAACTCGACGCAAGCCCCTGAACTCTCAGCTCCGAGACCGCCCGTGAGTCGTTGGAGCTTGAAGCCTTCAACCCCACAGCCTTAGAACCCTAAACTTAGGCCCCTAAACCCTAAACCCTAAGGCTTAGAACCTTACACTTTGAAAGCCCCCAACCTTCTGGGAAGCCTTGCAGGAACCCTTCCCAGGGGCGAAATAGTTGCGCACGTTCTTTAACACCCTATAAAACCTTCTAAAGCCCATGTCCCAAAAAGAACCTTCAAAACTAAAACGTTGTTGAACCTTCTAAGCCTAAGGCAGACGGTACATCGAAGATCGAGGCGACCAGAAGAAACAGGCATGGATACATAGACTGGTGTTTTATAAAGGGTTTATGTTCTAAGAAAGGTTTTAATCATTTGAACACTGTCGTATAGACGGTTTTATGCGGACTTTATAAAGTTTTGATCATTTGAATGCTTGTTGCTTCGAGGTTGTTATCAGGATTCTTTAAGGAACCCATATGAAACCGGACTTGATGACTGCCAGCATTGCCTCTCCTGCCGTTCTGCAGCTGTAAGGAGCCCTTTTTTGCATCCGGTCTGCAGCGACTATAGGGAGCCCTTCTTGAACCCAGGCTCTTTGCTATCATCTGGGCAGCAGGCAACAAGGAGCCCTCAACCCTGTCTACACGGGCTTGATTGGAGCTCGCCCGGCCAATGTCCCTCGTAGCCCTCAACCCTAAACCCTAAACCCTGAACCCCAACGTGTTGAGCGGTGCCCAAGAACCGGGCCTTCGACGACGCGAGTGCTCTGGGACTGCCAGCTTTGGCTCGAGCCTGCTTAGGGCTTCAAGGACTTTAGGGGTTTAGGGCTTAGGGTTTAGGGAGGGGTAAAGGGATTTCAGGTTTTTGGTGTAGTTTTTAGAGGGTTTAAGGTGTAGACACCAAGGGCTTCCAAGACTTTGGCGACTTTCGGCCTTGGGGTTTAAGAGCTCCGGGTTTAGGGAATTATGTGCTTTTGGGGGCTCGCAAAGCCTTCAAAGCGTAAGTCGGGCTGAATGAAAGCAGGAAAGGCTTGGAGTTATTTTGAGAGCTTTGGAAGGCTTTTTAGGGTTGTTTGCTGGCTTTTGAAGTCCAGGGCTTGCGGATTCCAGCGTGTAGGGCTCAGGGCTGTTTCAGGCTTAAGGACTGGAGGTCTAGGGGTTGGGGCATTTGAGGTTTGGCGCGTGGAGCTCTTTTTTGAGTTTTCGGCCTCTGAGGGTGCAGGATTTGGCGGTCGGGCTGAAGGGTATTGAAAGCAGTAGACAACACTGAGGCCCCCCGCTGCCCCATGAAGCTTTGGTAGCGCCATAGCCCCAGTCCTGACTTTTGCCTGTGGACTTCTTCGCTTTGCCGTCATCGCTACTTGTTCCGTTACTCTCACAAGCGGTCGTTAGTCTTCGGCACGTCCCCACAACATGTTGTCGATGCATGTGTTGTTTGTTCTCGGCAGACGTGATATGATGACAAAGAAACCTGTCAATCCGTGTGGTCTTGCAACAAGAGAGGAAGGGAGGGAGGGAGAGAGAGAGAGAGAGAGACACAGAGAGAGAGAGAGAATGCTACGCTGAAAACAGCTGACGGGAGGAAAGGATTTCGCACAGCGCATGCCGAGAGTCGGAATGCGCCCTGCAATCATCCAAAGTCAGTGCAATGCAACGCTTCCCAAGAATCTCAACATAGACTTCTCAGATTTGTGGCGTGCGTTGAAGGAGAGGGACAGCAAGCTGCACAGTCCAGTGTAACATATCATCAACAGTTCAACAGTGGGAACAGTGGGAAGACAATGGAAACCAAAAGAAAGTATCTCAGCAATGATAACGGAAGAAGGGCAGACATACAATAAGACCTTCAGTAGGAGTGCCAAGTACTTGTAGAACGGTACAAAACGTGGCATACCGCACTCCGCAACCCTGAGCTCTTGGCTGGACTTTGGTGCTTTCCAGTCGTCATCCCACTTTCCTGAACCTCAGCCACATGCGGCCCTCTAAACCCTAAAACCCTAAACCCAAAACCCCTAACCCCTAAACCTAAACCCTTAAACCCCTAAACCCTTTTGCATGCAGGACTCTTGCAAGCAGCCGGGAAAAACCCCTAAACCCTAAACCCCAAAACCCCTAAACCCAAAACCCACAACCCTGAAAACCCTAAAGACTCTTGGGTTCCAGGCTTTGGGTCACGACTTCGGGTTCCAAGCTTTGGGACTAAGGGTTTAGGGGTTTAGGGGTTTAGGGGTTTATGGGTTTAGGGGTTAGGATTTAGGGGTTTAGGGTTTAGGGCTTAGGGGGTAGGGGGTCGGGTTTAGGGTTTAGGGTTTACGGGTAGGGTTTAGGGTTTAGGGTTTTGTTGACACCTCCGAAGGGGTTTAGGGTTTTATGCCCGCCACCACACACTTTGCACGTTCCACTTGGCTTTGGGCGAGGACCTTAGGTTTGCTTGGAAGATCATGGGAACTCAGTAACTCTTGGGATAGGATTATAAGTTCTGATTCAAAGAGTTTAGGGGTAAAAAAGTTAAATGAAAGATAACCATGGATATTGCTTCTTATTACTACTAACTATGGGGCTCGGGCTGTAAACAAGATCATTATTGATCTAATTACTTCTCACCCCAATCCTGCAAGTCGAGCTTACAGAAGGCTTTGGGCTGCCAGGGTGATTTCCGGTCGGGGGTCTGGGCTTCGACTGCAACACTTCGGGTTTAGGGTAGGGTTTACAGTAGGGCTCAGGGTTTGCACTCTCACAACTCGGACAAGGGTTTAGGGTTTAGGGTTTAGGGGTGCTGCGGACGCTTTCTGAAACTCCGGCTTTAAGGTTTTTGGATCCGTCGGACCTGCGGGCAAGGAGTTACCGGGCGGGTTTGGGCGCGCTGAGGGCTGCAAAGATCTTGTGCATCAGGCTCAGAATCGTGCCCGCGCCGCCAGACCAATCTTGCTTGCCTCACAAGGCGCCATGCAAGAGGGTGTCTGAGCCCTTCCCTTTGCTACGAATTGCTACGAGGCACCCTTAGATTCCGCAACAGTCATGACAACTGTATAAGTGATCTTCTGATAGAGGAGTCAATGCAACAATACAAGTGCAGAGCAGTGTAGAACGTATGCTGCACCAAGCATGAACTAGGAGGAAGGACAAGGGACAAGGGAAGAAGACGACGAAGAAATGCAGATTGCATGAGCCGTTTCCCAACGTGAACTCGGACTTGGAACAGCTTGAACCTCCTGGTCCCTAAACCCCAAACCCTAAACCCTAAACCCCAAAGCCTAAACCCCAAACCTAGGTGCCCTGCCTTGGCTTTGACTGTTCCAATCGGCCTTCCAGCCATCTGCCTCGGTAGTCTTCCGCAGCTACGGATTAGGAGGGGAGCTTAAAGCTCAGGATTTACTGCAGGGTTTAGGGTTTAGGGATTAGGGGGGGGAGAAAAAAGCTCAGGATTTACTGAAGACTTGAACCTTCAGAACGAAAATCGCTTTACGGTTTAGGGTTTAGGGTTTAGGGTTTAGGGTCCCTAAACCCTAAACCCTAAACCCTTTGAAGGACGGAGTTGAAGCTTGCCGGATCTGGGTTAACTGCACGATACATGTGGGTGGCTGTCAAAATTATGGTCCTTTTTTGGGGTCCGAAATACAATACGGCACCTAATATTTAGCGTACCCAAAAAGGGACCTTAATTTTGACAACCACCCATGTATTCGGCCCTAAACTGTCCTTTGACTCCAGAATCCAGAGTCGAAACTTCTGCCTGGGAAGCTTACGTAGTCGAGGACGTGCTGTGGACCGGCGTGTTCTGATGCTCGGCGCTACATTCACGGGTCTCGGATTTAGGGTGTAGGGCTTTGGGTTCAGGGAAAGCAAAGATATAGTGATTGGGATAAAGCCAGGACCCACGGTGCACATTGGCTAAGACCACGTTCTTTCAGTTCAGCTCGGGGCACGACCAGCTTTCGCAAACTAAACCCTAGACTTCCTGACTGGTTGATTCGCATTCGTGCTCCCGCCACTTCCACAAGTAAATCCCTCACTTTGGCCTTCAATTTCGCACAAAGTCGAAAAAGTACTACATGTAGCAGGGCCACACTATGAGGCTTTTCCGGGTTCCTCGGCGTTCTCTCGAATTCTTGCGACTCGAAGGAATTTGGCGAAATCCGAAATGGCGTTTCCTTCAGTAGTGCTTTTCGTATTGTGGGTGCGCATTGTCACGCGACTTTCGCTCTCGCCACAGTGCTGTGCCTGTTCCCGGGTGTCAATCACAGTCCCGCCGCACGGTGGTACGCATGTTACGAAACCTCCGGGGTGATCCTGGAATAGTTTCTTGGGTATGTAGGGCTTCGTCTACAGGGTGCTTACTCCATTTGGGGGGTGGCTCTTGCTATTTATGTAGCCCTCGGCTGGCCTTCTTCCAATCGTTCTTCTTCCAGGTGTCGGGCTCCTTCCAAGTCTCCGCTTCCTTCCACTTGGCTCCACCACCTGAACTGTTTAGAGTATCGGCTTTTGGGGGTCTGTGGTTGGGACTTAGGATTTAAGAGCTTCGGGTATAGGCATGATGTTAGGGCCTCACCATTGCTTTTTGGAGTTTGTCTTGATTTTCCTAAACCCTAAACCCTAAACCCTCGCTTTTATCTGCCATCCTCCAGCTCCGGCTGTGCCTGGTCAGTCCTCAGCTCGCTGTGGAGATCTGAAACACGGGTCATAAGATCCCTTGTTCATTGCTGTATACCTCTTTTACAACATCACCATCAGCTAAGGCCCTTACATGAGTTTGGGGTTTAGGGTTCAGGGGTCTAGAATTTAGGGGTCCATAGGATATAGGGTTACGGGTTTAGGAATTAGGGCTCAGACCTCATTCCTGCCTCCCCTAGCCCAAGCCAGTTCTGAAGACAGGGGCCTCAAAATCACAACGGGGCTTTGCGGGTTTAGGGTTTAGGGTTTAGGGTTTAGGGTTTTGGGGGGATTTGGGGCAGCGACAGTAAATTCAAACAGCATGAGCAGCTCTAGTTTACAGGCATCGGGACACGGGCAATGCAAATGTTGTCTTTGCTTGTAAGGTAGGGACCTGGTTCAGAAACCTAGAGCTCTTTATACGGATCCTAACATCTTGGGCTTATAGAACCAGGGTTTCTCAATCAGGTTCTTACATTATGGCCCCAGGAGGACATCCTCCCCGGCGGAATGGAACCTCGAAGCCCCGAGCTTGCAGAAACCCAAACCGAACCTCAGAGACAGAGCTGCCAAGCAATGGTTTAGGGTTTAGGGTTTAGGGCTTAGGGCAGCAAGAATCCGAAGTCGATACCTTCCGCCCTGGACCACAACCCTCAGCCAGAAGTACTGTAAGGTCCCAAACCTCTAACCCTAAGCAACAAACCTGGAAACAGTCAATGCTTGACCTGCTGGCTTCCATTTGTCCGTATCTTTCCAATCTTTCCAGGAGCTGCCTCGCGTCGCAACTAAAATGCGCAGAAGAACTACGGCGAGACCAGAAATGCTGGTATAGCGACAACGACAAACGATGACACCCCCTCTGGCCCGTGCCATGGCGATCTTACCATAAGTGTCATTACTGCCAGCGTTGGCGCCGGAAGCAGTGTCATTCCTATTCTTATCAATACGCATGTCCGCGCTAACACTTGTCCTGCTGCTTGTACATGAGCCGGGCTGCTGTTCCCCAATACCCGTGCTGACTGCGGTTTTCTAGTGCACAGGCAGCGGAAGTAGTAGCAGTGTAGCCGCAGCAGCAACAACATTGAGAGAGGCAGTGCTGACAATGATAATTACTGACGCGATGGTGTGCATCGCAAGCATGAGACGAACGTGTGCACGCCGAAAACTTCAAGCAGCTATGTGAAGAAGAGAATACTGCCACCACTCTGCACGTTGAGTGTCCATGAGATTGGCTAAAATGCGTTCACATGACATAGCCATGAGGTATGCAACGCTTCAACGAAATTCTCCTGACCATCTAACAATACCAGGTACAATATTTTTACTTGCGTGTTGCCAAGGCGGCAGACATCTTCTGAACCCTGACAGCCGAACACGAGGAACAGAGCCAAAAATCCAAAAACGCCACCTGCATTCTTGGGCTTTTCGTAACTCCAAGAATCTGATGCATCCCAGGACTTTCCTGCCAGGCAGGGCAGGCCGAGGTTGAAGGCTGTGACACTCGAACTGTGGCCAGCTTGAGGATTTTAGGGTTTAGGGTTTAGGGTTTAGGGTTTAGGGTTTAGGGTTTAGGGTTGAGGGGACTTCAATACCAAGAAACCTCAAAAACTTTGTTCTGCCCCCTGGCCTTTCGGCGCACGCTCCGGCTGCCAACTGTCCCAAGACTCCTCCTTCTTGCCTTTGCCTTTGCCCTGCGACACCCATGCATTGACGTTTGGATGAGTTCAGGTGGACACCTTCACATATGCATACATGTTCGATCATGTTCGGACATGTGCACGTCACGCACAATGAATGCAGACCACCACCTGTGGGC
Source organism: Symbiodinium sp. CCMP2456 (assembly GCA_905221635.1). Classification (NCBI taxonomy): domain Eukaryota; class Dinophyceae; order Suessiales; family Symbiodiniaceae; genus Symbiodinium; species Symbiodinium sp. CCMP2456. The sequence continues at coordinate 1,223 of CAJNDV010031159.1, read as the reverse complement.
ACACGCATGTACACAAGTTGGAACTCGGGTTGGGAACGAGCTTCAGCACTTGGCTAGAGACTGCGGGCTCAGCAGACTGACAGAACATGCCTGACGCTCGGCACACCCGAAGCGAGGATCCCGATGACGGAACCTTCGCTGGCACATACTCCTTCTCAATAAGTTCGTCCAGGCTCATGTCCTCAATGCAGCAGCACAGCACATGCCTCACCGCTCCCTAAACCGATGCAGCTTCCCTGTTGAATTGCTGCAACTGCAAGCCCACTCGAGCCCGACCAGACGACGATCGGCTAACCGACGAAGAAGCCCAAAAGTGTCAGTCGTCCTAACAAAATGGGGCCCTTTCGTTGCGGAGGGTCCAGATTGATCTCTTCCTCCTTCTCTGCCTTCGACTCTTTGACTGCCTCCTGCTTTCTTCCTGCCAAGGCTGGGGGGCAGGAGGAGCTTGGGGAACTTCACAGTTCGCGCTTTTGGCCCCGCCTTTGCCCCTTCCATCACCCTTTGAGGTTTTGATGACCTGCAACCGGACATCTGCCGGCCCCAAGCAGGCTTTGACATGATGCCAAAGTAGGAAAGGGCGGCCTCTTCCAGCGAAAGGTCCAAGCCAGCCGGAGCCATCGCCCCCTCCGAACAAGGACTGCAGCCCCCGAGCGCACTAAAAGGCGATGGAGCTAAAACTGGGATCCTTGGAGCCAAGACGCCATGGGATCATTGGTTTACGGTTTAGGGTTTAGGGTTTAGGGTTTAGGGTTTAGGGTTTAGGGTTCAGCAGCTCCGGATCGAGCATTCTTCAACAAAGGTCGCGGCGCACATGAAAGTAGCATTGAGAGTGAAACGCAGACGAACGATGGCAACGACTACGACAAGAACGAAGGCAAGCAGCAAGAAGGTGAACCAAAACAATCGATGAGGACACCAGAGAAGACCACAGAACAGCAGCGAAACGACGACACGGGGAAAGACAACCATGTTACAGTAGATGGCATGGCAATACTTACTTGCGGAATGAAAAGTTTCGAACTGGGTTGTCCAGGATAGGGGCCATGCTTGATCATCTGCCTAAACCTACAAGTGAAAAACATCTACATTCCGAAAACACGTCAGAGAATGTATACAAAGGCATTTACCAACTTGCCTTTGCATATAGTGACATTGCTGCCTTTCATGTTACTGGCGTCTTCTACTTATGGGAACCTAAACCCCACACCCCAGACCCTAAACCC
>CAJNDV010031158.1:9397-50873 GCA_905221635.1 Symbiodinium sp. CCMP2456 | reverse complement strand
ATATACAATCTATATATATATATATACACTGTTGGTACCTACTTTCCCTTATCAATTAGTAACATATCAATGTTCGCCATCTAGTGCATCATATGTTTGCCCTGCCAAACATGTCCGACGTAAATCTTCCTGATTTCCAAAAGAATACCTTCCATTTATTCCCCTCAAATATCTTAGTTCAGTAAAAAAACCAAAACCTACTATCGATTTTTTGTACTCGTTTCCCCACTTTCCAAGCAAACTGTACACATGACTGGATTTGATTTATTGTTGGTGTTTGTCGACGCTACTATCATTACGGCTGGGACAGGGTGTCAGTAAATGAAGTATCTAAATTCACGCCCGCTGCAAAGCGAGCGCCCGTTTCCCATGGCTCGTGCCCGCACAAGCCGACACCTTTTCAAGCCCGAACATCACAGCGCCACGACAGCACCACGATTGCTTCAATATTTAGGTAGTCTTAGTTCGCATACCAGCAGTCATGAAAGGAAACTTTGTTAGTTGCTCCATCTGGTGTGTTTTTCGAAACTGATATATTACGCCTTGCTGGTCCGATCGCGGGCATCATTGCCCATCATTGAAAAAGTTGCCACATCCGGTGTCTCTTATCGTACTATCAATCCTCAACTGCTGGTGGAGCTCGTGCTAAATCGATATTCCATCTCGGTCAGCATCAACTCCAACAACCATGTCTCTTGCTATAATGCTGTGAAAAGTATCGGTTGATGTGTGGTATATTGCTTATCAACAAACGGTCATTCTAATTTAGCATGCCTCGCAGTGGTTGTACCGCACTTGCACTTTTGCTGTGGATGGGAAGCGAGGGTTGCGACCGAGCCATATTAAGCCGGGACCAACAAATCAAAGTGGTTGCCGGTCCACAACAAGCGAATGGGAATGGGGCCGGCTTCTGGGCCATCCGCACTCGCACGTTCTTGCCAAATGCAGATTTTCCGATCTGCTCGTTGGGCGTAAACGTCTACGGAGATGCTGCGAAGGCGGCAAAAGGAGGAAATGTTGGCGAATGTTCCATATGTCCCGGGCTTCTTGGCCCAAGACCAATACTCATGCCAACTGAAATGAAATACTACCAACACAAGCCCGTGCACGCGACAATGATTTTGATGGGCGTCCCAGGCCAACGACTACGTCACTTCATTGACGCTTGCGGGAGGGAACCCGTCCAGCTGCGCATAGCATCATAAACGTCCTCCCGCAGCTCTTGCACAACAGGCATCGGGTCCTGTCACTCTTACATCAAGAAGGTATATTTCCTTGCCCTAGTCCCATCTTTCACAATATCAGTCCTGAAGCCTGTGACGTGGGATTCCCGACAGGAGCTGCATGTCGAGGAAAAGAGCGCGGTAGAGGCAAACACCATCACCGGTGATGTCAAGGACCTCGAATTCCTCATCTCCGGGTCGATCCTTCTCGTACTTCTTTTCCTCGCGATCAAGAAACAAGCTAGCGAAGGGATCCTCAAAGTCGAGGCCCAAAAGAACGCCTTCTTCGCTTGCCTCTTTTTTCTTTGACGTCCCAGGCTCCTCGATATCGGCTTCTAAATCTAGGGACCGTTCTAGAACCACCTTGACTGGTCGGGACCATCGACGGCCCCCACGCATTCTGCCGCGCTTTGATGGGGGTCGCCCGGGGCGGCCCGTGGGCTCATAATCCCCATCGAAAATGGGGTCTGGCTCCTCCATGGGCAATACCCGAGCAAAAACCCTTCTTGGGCAGCATCTTCTTCCGCCACGGACCAGTCGACGTTGCTGCGATAGTAAGGCGCAGAATAAACGTCTTCTGGAGCCATGGCAGTATCGTGCCCGGTCCGTCGGATATCTTTCGGAATGAATTGTCCGAAATCAATCCGGTCGGAAGCCTTGCCCTCCCATGGTTCCTCTGTCAGCCAGGATCCGTCCTGCGGGTTGTCCCAGAATATGGGATCCTGAAATTTAGAATTGCTAACTTCACAAAGGATGCAAAAAGATCCTGGCCAGAAGCATGCCCTGCTGGACCTTCATCTGCTATAGTGCCCGTCACCCTCTGAAACATTTTCAACATACCTGTGAATGATTCAGAACTACACACCCTCACGAATCCGGACACCCGGCCTCTTGTTTGTATGATGCTCGCCTCACCACGTAATCGCTCGGAATTACTTCCTTTATGGTCGCCAATAAGCGCCAGAATGCTGCTTTCGGCCATTGCCTGGGAGGCAAAGTCTGCTCACCTAGGACACTGCGTCGCCAGCAGTATTCGGCCAGCAGCAACCCGTAGTTCTTGCGTGCTGGCATCCGGACGTAATTTTGGCGCAAGAACCTTCTGACTCTGGAAAACAAGCCTTCGACCGGATTCGTTCCCAATCCCTCGGCATTCACCTTCTCGTTTTTGCTGTGGTTGACCTTCACGTGCTTGAATCCGGCTTGGGTCAAGCCGTTATAGCCACGCCATTCGTCAGTGACGACGGCGGTGCCTGGCCTGACAGTGCTGCGAACTAAACTGGTCAATGTCCGGCTCGATCTGTTCCGCACCAAGCGTAAAACCAAGCGACCAGTTTCCTTCCTCGTCTCTTGGTCCAATTCCACAATGCCGACCACCAACATGCGCATTGGCCGGGTGGTGCGGCCACGAAGTTGCTTGGATGCTTTGCGCTTGGCGAGGAAACACTCGTCAACACAGCAAATGTGTCGGTGGCTGCCTAGCAACTGGGTGTTCTGCTTGTGGAGGAAGGCGACCAGGTAGGACCGGAAAGTATTGTAGATCCTGCCTATAGATCTCTAGCAAATTAGATTTTTCCTCCTAAATCCCGGGTTAGAAGGCATTATTAAATCCAGAAAAGACGAGTCATCTCTCCGAATTTCATGTAAAGATATAGAATATTCAAATCAAGAATTCAAAATGTCCAGAACCCGGTGTAATAATCCTGAAATACTCGACGCCGAGAAGATCCAGAAATCTCGAAACACCCAGACCACGAACCGCCTGGATCTCCCAGAATATCAGAAACCCAGACCTAGAAGACATGGAAGACCCACAACTCAAGCGTCGACAATAGTTATAGTTGGAGCAGCTAGAATCTCCATATCCCAAGCTCAGAAACCGAGAACCTAGATTCGGAACGCCTAGACATCCAGAAGATACGCAACCCCCGGCGAAGACGCGGAAAATCCGCAACCCGAAAGACCCGGAAGCGGAAGACCCGGAACCCCCGACAACAAGCAGAGCGCGGCAGGGTCGAGTGTACAACCGGCACACTCCCACCAAGATCTTAGATGCGGAACATAGAACCCAGACGAACACCTCAACCCTGACCCGAAAGATCCGGAATTGGAACGGCCGGAACTCGGAAAGGTGCTGATCTCCAAAACACTTGCAAGTCCAGAAAGCTTAGGTAAATGGCGAGGACGGCTAGGAAACTCTTGTTTGCGATCGCTTGATTTGCTTCCGAATAGCCAATCCTCGTCCAAAAAATCGCCGGAAATTGTGCGTGCATGGGATTGTCGAGCCAGGAGTTGCCAAGCAATCCGAGAAAGTTGGGAGCCAGGACAGCGTCGAACCTCATAACGACAGTAGCGCAGTAGCATTCTATAGAATAGGTACGATAACGCATAAGAACTAGAACAACTTTTCTTCATAGTTTCTCTAACAGCGTGCTTCCATGTCTTAATATTCAAACTGAAGGGTTGATCTAGTCAGATAGACAGATCGATAGATAGATCGATATATAGACAGGTAGATAGATAAATAATAGAGCAATTCCCAAACATTCTTTATATTCTATCGTTATATATATATATATATATGTGTGTGTGTACTCTTCGGTCTCAAGTCTACTGACAATATAGTGCCTATAGTTAGCCTGTGCTTCGGAGAAAATGCATGCAACATAAACCTACAAATTCTCACCCTCTCCTTGCCCATACGGTTGCTTCCATGAAGGTAGCTTTTTGCGCAAGCCTTCCCAATCCATCCGTGCAGCCCAAGGTCGTCCACCGAGTCGGTGGCAACACACTTTCTACTTTGCGCCTTTCTAAGTTCATGGAAAAGCATGCGGCAGTGCCTGCCGCAAACGAGCAAGAACCGCAGAGTTGTCCCAGGGAATGCTTCCACGACCACGAATTACGTTATGTAAGAGATCTGGCCGGTTGCTTTGCAGTGTCTGCCACATCTCCTCACCAACTTCTGCCCTGATTTGTGCCAAAAGGTATGCTGCACGGAATTCCAGAAACAAATCGCTGCCCATCTCATCTGTTGCCGGTAGATTTCTACGTCGGAGCTCATCGCCCAAAATCTCGTGCAAGTATATGGAGTTGTGCATGCAGTTGTGTGTGGCCCTGCAGACATTATAGATGTTGCCACAGATCCAGCTGAACTCCGTGTGGCAGTGTGAGCAAGTCATATGGCAACATGCATTTGTGCGTTCGATGGGCATGTTGCATCCAGGGCAGCTGCGGAACATAGCTTGTCGCAGGCACTCCTCAATTCGAGGCACGATACCTTGGCATTTTCGACCCGGAACACAGCATTCTCTTGCGACTGCAAATCCGGCGTCGATGTCTCAACGAGTTTCTTTGCGCTTTGTCTTTTAGTAACGACAAGGGCTTATTGACGGCATGGTTCTCGTGTCACAGCGAGAACTGAGCTAATTCATATCCTTCGTGGGGGAGTGCAAGAGTCCTGCGTACTCATACAACATGTGTTCATGTACATGCAGATTTTATCCGGCAATGGGAGGGAACGCTGCCCATCCTATCAACACCTTTCTACTATCTTCCCCGCTTCTCTAAGAATGGCTGCCGTCCCACTATTTGCTCACAGGCAGTCGTCCCAAGACTTAGGACTTAGGAACTTCTCTGAGGGGACCCTGTCGCATCCGAATCCTTCCCCGGATTAGTACTCGCTCTGAAGCGGGCTCAACCCAAGCCCTGACTGAGCTCCAGACGTTGGTAACCCTCCATCATCAAAGCAGACCGGCGGGCTTCCTCCTCGCAGCTGAGGCCATGATGAAAGGGCGAGGCGCCGCAGCGGACACAGGACTCCATGAAGCACACCTCGCAGATGAGTCTCGACCGATCACCTTCGCCTGCATTGGAGCAGACGATAGGTGCCGTTAGGTGCCGGTGCAGCCCTTTCTCAACTATTCTTGCAAACAGCCCATCTTCGCGTATCTGCATAAAAAGCAAAGGCGCGCCTGCCACCTATCCAAGTCCAAACCGCTTTTTCCGGTGCCCGCATTAAGACGAAATAGTTGCATGGACTGGACATGGCGGTACGAGTGCTTATCTTGTCAGTTCCTATTGCAAAAATTAAGTTAACTTGCGTGCTCCGTGGCCGATCCAAGCACGGTATGGGCAGTCCGGCGTTGGGCAAGCGATTAAAGACCTGAAGCCGAGTAAAGGGTGCTTCGGAGAAAAGCTGCAGACTGCCTAGTTATTAGCCTCTCTCTCTCTCGAACTCTGCAGGGTCGTAGCGACGGCATGTCTGGAGGCATACTACTCAGGACTTGTGTCCACAAAACTGTACTGACCCAGAGAACGCCATGCACTTCTACATGGTAGTTATTAGCCTCAGCTCCAAATGCACACAAGGTGCGGATCAGCCAGGCATAGGTTTTCCACAGATCTTCGCACGAAGCGGCCGAAGTCAGCAATCGAAAGGACTGCGCGCAGCTGCCGGTGTCCAATACTTCGTCTACATTCTGGTATGGGACAATTGACAGCGCTTTTGCCTGGGCCAAAGATGCATCGTGACTGTTCTGTGGCCGTGAGGCCGCCGCATGCGCTTCGCAAGGTCGCTACAGGCATAGAAGACGATGTGTTCCATGCACCGACAAGTGGCTAGATGTTTAAAGGCACCGAGCGTGAGCCTGGTCCGAGTACTTCGAAACAGGAGCAACTTGTTTTCCGTGAGTCCGGGAGTAGTCCGAAGGAAACTCTAATTCCAACATTCAAGGTTGTTGTTCTAAGTCGTGGGAGCGTGGACCTGCAAAACGTTCAGGCTCGTGAAGCTTCACTGTATAAGCCACTGCCGCGACAACCCTCGCCTCGTCATACCTACAGAACTGGGACAGGATGTGATAATTTGTGGCGAGCAGCCCTCGCTCATCTGCACAGCTGTCCATTGCTGAATGCAGCCGCGGCAAAACCATCCATGACCACAGGGTCGTATTCTCAATGCTCCTCCACGTCGCTGCGTATCTGTGCAAATGGCACAGACCTGGAGGCCAACAGCTCGAAGAGTCGAAGAGGCAGTCGATGCACACGGAGAGAGGGAAAGACAGGCAAAAAGCACCCGAATGACTCTCTGCACTAATTCTGTGAAGCGCCTGCAAGGCCTACAACTGCTCTCGGGAGAAAGGCCAGGCGCTCCGTTCCCATTCTGAATTACCTCTGTCCGGCTGGCCCGTCTACATCTTCTGCTTCTGTTGTCTCATATCCGCCTGGTCCTCGCTGTTCAGGTGGAGGGCCGTTGCAGCATCATCGCCAAGCAGTATATCTCCAGCCGCCTGGGCTGCTAGAGTGAAGAGCACATTCAGCAGAACTAAGCCTAAGGCTGAAAAGCTGATGTAACAGGATGTAACCATTTGTAATCTGCCTCGGTTTCAGGATTAATTTGCAAAATGCTTCAGAAGTCGCGCTGGTGATCACTTGCGAACGAGTTCAGCGCTGCGTTACGCGCTGATTTCAGTTCGGCAGTTAGCGAACCCGGGACAAGGACGGACTTTCTCACCAAAACCGGTTTAAAAGCCCTTGCTGCAGCCAGTTATCGACCACATCTCCTGCAGTGGCTTCCAGCACGGCGCGGGCCCTTCGAGAGGGGCGTGTTATGTGCAGAACTGCCCGGCTCGCCGTGGCGAGTTCCGACAACATGTTTTCTGAACCAGTTTTGCCATTGACCTCCTTGATCTCATCGCCGATGAGCATAAATGTGCCCCAAGGCTGGGACCTGTCTTGATCGTTGTTCCAGTCTGCCGCAGGCGAAGCCGACAAAATGTCCTCTATCAGCACGACATTTTCGTCTTCCTCATCTGCTGCACAGCAAAGGCCGAAGGAGTCTATTTCGGCGAATGAGGTTGCAGCGTCATCAGTGCTGCGAACAAGCTCCACGATGAGGTCCTGGCTGGCAAGCTCTCGTTCGACCAATGCCTCTTGCAGCAAATGTCTGCCAGAATCAGCAAGGGACAGGTTCGACCTGACAGAGCTTGAACGAGTTGGCTCCAGATAGTCCGCAGTCTCAAATCGAAGGAAATCATGGTCCGGATGGACTGTCGCCCGCAAGGGATAACATTCATGGCACAGATTGACTTTGGGACATATACTGCATTGAAATCTTGGCCCTCGAATCGGCTTGGTCCTGCATGAAATGCACGAAACTCCAATGTGAGACTCCACCATCACCGTCTCCAGAAATAATATCAACGGCCCCCGCGCTATGGCTCCCTCCACAGCGGGAAAAAGCAGCAGCCGATGAGCATGCCTTCAGCAGGAGTATTCGGGTCGCAGCAGCCGGGGCCACATCTACTGCACATGCTTATACACTATGGCTATAACCCAAAGCCATTTCTCGCAGCCTTCCAGGTGGAATCTCCATTTCTGCAACTGCCAAAAGTTCCGATTGGGTAGCCTCGGACTCAGGACGCGGCCAACTGAAAGCGCACCGAAGTCTGCATGACAAACCGGCAACACTGAAGCTCGTTCTGCCTGATGGCCCTACCAGCTTTGCATATCTTGACGCACAGTGCCAAGTCGAACTCGTCCCCTGGCGCTTTGAATGCAAAATCAACCCCATCCGTACCTCGGAGAGGTTGCTCTGCTTTCGAACCTTCCCTTTCCGACCGCGTCCTATTGCACCTTCGGTGCCTATGCACAGCCAGAAACAGAAAATGCCAACACTTCCTGCAGTCTAGGTCTCCCCACATTGGCCTCAAGCCTCCATTTGTCGAAGGGTGGGTATGCTTGCTTCGTAGCTTCCCAGCTCGCATGGCCGCCACCGGTCCGACCTGCGAAAGGGACTCGTGGCCTCCAACGCGCATGCAGGCTTACTCGCAAGTAAAGGAAACACCAAGAGATCTCAAAAAATCCAAAATAACCCAGAAGACTAGAAGCTCACGTACGTGATCCCCACACAGGCATTAAGGACAGTTCAGAAACGAAGTTCAGAAGGATGCGAGACCTTGAGCATGTACCATGCTGGTTAACTACGGCATTTCCCTGCATGCTCCGTCTGCCTTGATGCTGCAGACAAAGCTGTGTAGTCCTCTCCGGCGCTCATCGCGTTGATCCAAGACAGCTTGAAGCGCAGAGAGATTGGCAGAGCGGATCTTCACAAAGACCTTCATGCCAAGAGTATGCGAGAACGGCTTTCGAGATGTGAGTTCAAAAAGCCGCAACTTGCAATGCCAACAGCAACACATCTAAGCAGGGTGACAGGCCCCAACTTCTCCGCTCGGGCCTGTTGCTCTGCTAGGGTGGACTTCGAGCAAATCAGCGCTTTGATGGCTCGGACAAACCCCAACCTGCAAAGCAGCGGCTCACACAATAGACACCTGTATCTACCATCTACATCGAAGTATACACATGGGCATGGTTTCTGTCCATGTATCTGTCGGTATCAGCGCACCGAAATTTATTCTTGGGGTTCGCGGTTCCAGGACTGCTGGAACTTGAACCAAGATTCGGGAAGAGGACTGCACTTGGGCAGCTCCGGCCCGAATGCCCTGAAGTACGGCAGGGTCCCTGGAAAACAGAATTCAGGTACCAACGTATAGACTCGTATAGACACAGAGACATATAGAGACACCACACTGTTTCAGAAGGCCCGGGGGTGTACAGCCATCTGTGCTTATTTTGAAGCCGGGTAACCAACAAGTGCTCTGTGTCCCGGGCAAGAAACGTTCTCACTGGATGTTGAATCGGTGAAACACCGTGTGCCGATAGCTGGACGGCGTTAGTGGCAATTAGTACAAGCGCGTGAAAATTCTGTGTTGTAACCCAAATATGGGCCTGGGAGTCAGCATATCCGAGCATGCTATACTGTCCCGCAAAAACTCTTGATACTTCGAGGCCTGCTTCGTATAGGTTCATGACTCACTTCGAAGTGCATCTTGTCTGCCCGCCTGAATTGAGGTTGTTCCATCGATCGCAAACCAGGCAGGGCCAGAGCATCCAAAGCTTGGGGAATCTTGTAGTCCTCCTTGGTCCCACAAAACCGGCAGATTCCCGCATCAAGTGCAGCTTGGAGGCAGAACCCGCATTGGCAAAGGCCTATCCGACAATAGGTATGGCTGTGCATGGTAGCCTCGACCGGATTCTGGGCCCGTGCCCTCGACAGCCGAGTGTTCAGCCGCCTCGGAACATGAGTCCTAAAGAGTCAGAGACCAGCACGCTGGCAAGGCCACATACTCCATCCCTGAGTGGCGAGTGGCCGCAACTCCTCTTCATCTGCCGGAAAGCTCGGGTCGTTCTGCAGCAGTCCGGGTGGTGTGGTAGCTGTGTAGAAGCCTGCCGTGCTGGCCAAGCGTCGAGCAGAACATGGCACAATAGACGACCACGGGGATGCTTGGGTCTCTTTGCAACCATGTCACTGGTTCCCTCATGCCAGCCAATCTGCACATTGCCATCTGGTAGCACGCTCCGCACGACGACAGGCTTCCAGGCCCCGGCGAAGAAAAACCGTAAATGGGCTCCCTCTACGATCATCTCGGGTCTGACCTGCATGTACCACATGCGACACATTGACACTCCTGTTCACGCGTGGCACATGTAACATAGTACATAGAGGCAGCAGCTGTCCAGACATGATCCGCGCAACAATGACAAGGGGGCGGCACGTGCGCCCACCGGTGTCTTTGGCAACGGAAATCTCGCCGGGGCTTCTCGGAACTGCTCTCGTGTGGTCAGGTGGGTAAGTGTCTGAGTTCAGACATCCGGACCGGGTCGTTCTTTAACTCAAACGACAGCCTTTCTGTCACACCGCTCGGATTTCGTGGTCGGTGCCCAAATTGTGCACTGGCACGTGTACATCAAGCCACTTTAGATACATTGCACCAAAACGAAAAGTATGCTGGAATGCTGAGGTCAAGCCGCCGCATGCCGTCCAGCAACAAGACTCGCAGACCGAGACAGAGCTGGTTGAAGCTGCAGCGGTCTGAGAATCGTCTGCTGCTCAGCAGGGCTTAACCAGTACCCAGGCCTGCCATGTGCAAACACTGCCTTCTGGCGGCCCGCACAACAAACAGTCCGTCTGTAGCATGCTTGACAACACCTCTCCTCAAAGAAATCTGCAGGTTGCCGGTTCTGGGCATGACTGCCGTCACCTCGCACTGAGTCACAATGGCGCAGATGCCGTTAGACTGCGTTGACAGTCCGGTCAGCGACGAGTCGCAGTTCCTCTCCGCCACTGATTTCGCTCTCTGCAGAGATACTCGATTGCGGCTCCGGCTGGATATCTTGCCACTTGCGCTTCTGGCTGCCTTGGCACGGTTGTCTGGACACGCACTACATTGCTTCTACGGGCGACCGCAACGGTGACAAGAACACCACAGACAGATGGCAGTCAGGTGAAGGCGCACGTGCAGCCTGGATGAACAATTGCAGAGGCGCATAAATGATTCTTGGCTTCATGCTAGTAGCTGAGTAGCTGCTACCACGGTAGGCTTCCCCGAATGACGGCGGTATCCCTCGAGAATCTGAGGCAGGAGAGCTGAGGGACTGCCGAAAGCTGGGGGACTCAACTCTCGTGGCGACGGGGACTGAAGAGGCGCCTTGGGGCATTCAAGCTTCGGATACATCTGGCGAGAAACAAACACGAAAGTACTTTCGACAACATCCGCAGCTGCTGTGCCCTGGCTAGCATTACTAAACCGCTGTAACTTTCTTAATGCTTTCATTTATCTCCAAGGATGAGCAGACTCCGAACCATAGCCAAGTCTCTGCACCAATCGAAGGGTTGGGCTGTGGACAGAGATCCACTGCCCAGGCTCCGATGAGATCTGAGTAAGGCTATGTCATTGGCTACGGCAATCAGCAGGGAGAGCTCTCAACCATGCCACGGGCCAGAGACAGCGGCAGCTTCCCTTCCCTGCCTCCAACATGTTGAAGGGACTTCGCGCCGTGATCACACCACGCATCTGAGATTGGAACCGTGCGCTCAGGTATTCCACCCGCACGCCAACTATAAACTCTGGTCTGGCGAGCGGTTGAACTACCGTCCTGGCCGCCGAAGTCTGGTAACATGGCGCAACAGACAGTGCAAGCATGGGGTTGCATGGATTCTGGTATGCGTCTGGAGTGGCTGCTGAACTGAGTTGACCCGCGGCTTTTGATCTCTCAACTGTGCAGAACGTCGCTGCTGTGAAACGGTGCAGGTGGGTAGATGAGGTACAAAAGTCAGACATCAGACCAGCTTACTGTAGACTCGCGCATGGCCAGGGAAGCTTAGACGAGCAAGCTCGAATCACACGTGCACCTGCTCCGGTACCTTCAATCCGTCTCCCCCACTCTGCTACAACTGCTTGCTCATGTTCCTTATGGAACGATGCAGTGGCTTGAACCTGGACTTCAAAAAACAGGGAAGATGGTGTAGAACAAGTCCAATCTACACTCTAGGGAAGGCCGACCAGCGAGCGCGTGAAACGTCTCAGAGGGACATGATCACGCTCTGGCTGGTTGAGCTTGCTGCGGTCGTGGATCGATGGTCACCTCGGGTGACGTTGTCTTCATCCTCGATGAGCAGGGTCTGCAAGCTGCTGGGTGGCATCGCCAGCAAGCCCAGCATCTCTGTCTGCGACTTGTCCCAAGACTCACCGGTGCAGTAATGGCCCAGCGCCTGAGCACTCCACCGACCATGAAACTCGTTCCAGAAGAGGCGTGTCAGGATGAGGCCGTTGTACCTACTCGCCTTCTTGCGGTCCTCCGGCATGAAATAGCGCAAGAGCTCCCTGCCTGTTGCATCTATGACCGTGCTATGAGGTTGCTGAACCATGCCGAAAGTAGTCTCAGGATCAGCGATGTTTCCCACCAAGAAGGCCACAGCAGCCTCCTCCGGGAGCGAGTCCAACTCGAGAAACACTCCAGCAGAAAGAGCTCCGTCTCCCGTATGAAAAGCTCCCTTAACACTGCTAGAGTTCTCAGCTGAGATTGTTTCTAGATGCTTCCCGTCGGCACTGTAGAGGACCAAGGCAACGGTGATGCCGCTGGCTTCCTCCGGAGAGTACCAGTCCCAGCCCATGCCGACGAAGACTCTCTTGTTAACGCCGGTCGCAGGGAAAATCGGACAGTCTGCGACCGAGCCCTTGGCCATGGCGACGAATGATGCCTGCGCCCGTTGCTTCTTTGACACCATGGGGAGCACCTCCTTGATGAATTTGCCGGGCAAATCCGGGAAGTCCATGAAGTGCCAAGCCTGCTTCGTCCACTCACATTTGGGGATTAGGGTCCAGCTGTTCCAGTCCTGGCGCTTAAGGACTCCCAAGCAGCCCATCTTCACGGCCAGAGGCACATCCGTACTGATCTCGCCCAGACAAACGTTTCCACTGCTGTCAACATTCAGGACCATGTGCGATGCAATGCTTGCCAGGGTGACTCCTGTAGCAGACGTCACGATGCAGATCACCATGGCGACGTCCATTGGTAGCAAGTCTAGCGAAACCCAAACGGTGCCACAGCATGCGCTGCACATGTTTTGTGCCGGCGCGCGTGCCGTGAGGCGCACAGCGGACTGGAACGCCGTGAGGTTGCGGCTGTGCACGGCATCGATGATTTTCCCATCTGTGTTGACAACAAGTGCCTGCAATGACAGCTGCTCAACAGACGGTGTCAAAGACCAGTCCCAGCAGAGGGCGAAGGCACAGCTGGAATCTGGCTTCAAGGCGACTTCCTCGTTGATAGGGAGCTGAGGCCTGCCTGTTGGAGTCCTAGGCGCGGACTTCGGTACTTCAAAATGCCGTTCCAACCTCTCCTGTCCATGCAGCTTGTCGTGCATGGCTCGGAGGGCACTCCAGCGCTGCACACGGAGAGCTTCGCGTTTCTCCGCTTCGTCAGCCTGTTTCCGATGTTTCGAGGAACAACTATCAAAAAGCTCACGGTCGGCATCCATGAAGTTCTTCAGCACATCCAGTGTTTTGCTCATCACGTTGGCTGCCCACGCCTGCGTTACATTGCTGTACAAGGCGCTCACAATCAGCGGCATATCATCACGACAGTTTGCAACGGTGGAGCGAACCGTCGGCTGGTGCCGCCAAACACCGAGGGCCTTCTCTGCCACCTCTGAATGTGGGCACATGACGCAAGCCGACAACCGCTTGGCCACAGCAGGGCCAATAGACTTGAAGTCCGCGCTGGGCATCTGGTGGATCATGTCCTCTAGCTCACCAATGAAGATGGTCTGCTTGGAGCTGGCGCACTGGGGCCAATAGCGAAGCAAACCCAGAGCGACAGCCTTGGTAAGGCCAGACTCCTTCTTGCAAAAGGCTTTCACGCCGTCCTTCAGCTGCGAATGGAAGAAAGAAAGGTGGTCAAGCTTGTACAAGGGCAGCAGCACCTCGGTAAGCACATCGCGATGTTCCTTCCGCAAGGGGGTCTGAAAACTTCCCACAATGCGGGCAGAAAAGACCTCCAGCAGCTCTGATAGGCCGCACTGGGGAGTTTCACCATCCTCCAGGTTCGCAGCCCTCTGGCAAAAGGCCTGGATGGTTCTTCGGATTGTGGAGCGCAAGTTGCTCAGTTTGCTATAGATCTTGGTGATGAGGGTTTTCAGAATCTCCCGTTCTCTTGGATCATCGGACTCGATCAAGTCAATGAGCTTGCTCACGAAGAGTTTGTCCATGCCCGCGGCTTGGGCGGTAGGGAAGTCAATCTCTTTGCTCTGCACCACCTTCAACAGCAGCTCGTACACGAGCTCCAGATGGGGCCAAGTGTGCTCTAAAAGGGGCTCGTCGTCATCTCCGTCCAACAGATCCATGGGTGTGCGGTCTCGGTGCATGAGAGTGCGGAAAGCGTTCCTCCTGACCAACTCCACAACATTGCCAATCAACGTAGTTGGGTGATGGCCTTCTGTTTCGGTGCCTCCACTGCTGGCCTGCAATCCGGAAGACGTCGGATCATCAATGTCGCTTTTGTTCGCTATGATCTTGGGGTTGCTCTTCGACTTCTTGTCGTCTGACTTCTCGCCTGGCCAATATTGCGTGATCTCCAGGAGCGTGTAGCGCTTGCCCTCTTTCTCGGTCATCATTCTGTCATTCCTAAAATCGTACACTGTGAAGCAAAGCTTTAGCTTCTGAATGAGTAGCTCATTCAAAGCGTCGGGATCATTGGCACATTCCTTCAGGCTCGGAAGCTTTGCGAAAGGAGTCCCGCATGGGATCATCGCAAAGAAGTCTTCGCCATCTTTTCCACTCTTGTTCTTCCCTGCCTTGCTTGTTCCCGGGGTCTTTTGCTTTGCTTCGCCTTTGCTTTCCTTGGGTGTTTTTGGCTTGTCTGGAGAAGTGGAACGGCCAGACTTTGCCGTTGGGCTCCCTCCACCGACTCCCTCGGTGCTGCGCAAGGAAGGTGCCTTGGAATCCTTCGATGCCAATGAGGAAGCCGAGGATGTCGAGCTTCTTGGAGAGGAACTGCGCGAGCTCGGGCCCAAGACTTTGGTGTTGGACATTCGCTACGCGCTGAGGCCTAAGTTAGGCCAAAGGTTCTAGAACTTGTGCATCGGGGCGACTGCCCAGCACATGACTGGTGAACTGTAGACTATAGCGCAAGCTTGAGCCATATGGCTTGCACTGGACACAACGATTGGCCAACCTGCCATGCAACGGAACAATCAATGACAACATGCCAAATGAGTGAACAGTAAATTTCCTGATGCCCTGTCGTCCCTGGCCTGAAAAGCTGATTTGGCAACGCCTGGATCCACTCACCCGGATGCCCCGGACGTGGAAAGAGCTGTGCTGGAAGCACTCCGAAAGCATCAGGTTGCTGCAGTTGCTGCATGGGTCAAGGTAGATGTGCTGGGCGACGTCCAACATGTCCAACCCATGCCTTCAGGGTCCTCGCATGCACTCTCCGAGCCCTCATTCTGAAGCCGGAGCCATGGCCGTGTGATCGCACACGCAGGCCTACTCTGATGCAAGACGGCGTCAGCAGTTGAACCAGAACCGGACACCAGTATGCAGGATAGCTCGAGTCTTGCGCTGAACTCGCGAAGCCCGCAATTGCTTTTTCTGCGCTTCTACATTGTCTGCAGACCAGGCAAGGAACTTGGCAAAGACAGCAGAATGCCGGTGACCTCAGCGCTGGCTGGGCCCAAACACGAATTCTCGAGGCAAGCTCCTCCTCAGCAGCGGGCTAGTAAACCAATGGCCGTGAGGCTGAGGGACGTCTCCGGCTGAGACACACCATCCTGAAATGCAAACATGATGCAACTAATCCAGCCGAGCAATCACGAAGTTGCAACAGGTGCCGTGCTCAGCCATGCTGGGAGTGCTGAAGCTTGGCTCTCAAGACCCTATCAGCTCCTTCACAGTTTTTCTGACCAGCGATCTGCCTGCTCTTGTTGTGCAGATAGATTGAGGGGTTCAGGGGGCTCTTCACGGTTCACGCTTGAAGTCGATCGCTGCTTGGGCGTTGTTGTGTCTATGACAGCTCAAGCAGGCGATCGGCAGTCCTGGGAGTGCAGAGAGAAAGCCAGGAACTGAAACGGAATGCCAGGAGAACAAAGCGTTTGAGGTGCCCAACCGGACGTGTTCTCGAGTGAGCTCGCTCGCGTAAGGACAGGACGCGCACCGGGCGGTTGTAGCCACTTTGCAAGACCAAGGCATAAATCCTTAGACCACTCATACACAGTGATCGTGGCGACGTGCGCAGAGAGTCATCACTGCCCTATAGGCAAAAGAAACTTCAATTGCAGCAAGTTCGTCCACAAGGACGGAAGCACAGCCAGAGCTCGAACCCTATCTTCAGCTGAGCCCCAGGCGCAAAGAGCCCGTACCTGGGAGATGTGGTTCAGTAACAGTAGCCGGGCAGCTGCTCGTACGATCTCTTGTCGTGGTCTCCTTCATGCCGGCTGCACTGACTTAGACCCACGCAAATAGCTGGCTCCAGACGTGCTGAGACAGCCTGCACACAGAATGCCGACACCTGAGCAGTGCGAGAAACATATGTAAACGTATCTGCTTAAGAGACGAAGCAACACAGCTGGTGAGGTCCCGAGCTCAGAAGGCCAGGAAGTCTGAGACTTCGGAGAGAACTGCGTGCGAGGATGGCTCCTGGGCCACGAGCGAAGCGAACTGAGCCCTGCACCTGGTGTATGCTGGCCATATACTGGCATGCTGGTGCTTTAAGTTCCATGCCGTCCAAACGCCCCAAACTGAGGAGGTTCAACGAAGTGAGCACGAGACCTGGTGCAAGCTGAGAACAGCACAATCGCAAACGTCCACAACCTGACCATTTTACGGACGGGCTGCCTCATCCTGAGGATCACGCCGATTACACCGCCGATGATAATCGGGTTTGCAGGGAAAGCTATAGCAACCTCTGGACCCGGGGGCGCTCAGTCAAGCGAATTTGATGTCAATGATCTGCCAAAATCCCAAGGCTGAGGTCCTGACAGGATCGCTAAAGGGGTCGGGCTGCCTGGAAGCTGATGGCCTTTCGGGGAACCGTACTTGTACAGCTTTGCATCACGACAAGTTCGCTAATGAGACGAAAGCTGACCTGGACCTTCACTTCCCTACATTGTCGCTGCACTGCAGGCGCAATTGATGTATCCCAACAGTACAGGAAGCACATCCTCGTACAACTCCAAGGTGCTCTCCCAGCATCGGCCGAAGCAGAAGCTTCAAAACCTTCGGCTCCAGCTCATGTCCAATTTTGATGGGTCGTTTATATGGAAGCAAGATCAAGCCAGCATCCTTCTGCAATGAGCCTCTCAGTCTCCTGCCAGCGGCAGCGGCTCGAAGTTCAAGCTGATGGGCTGCTCCTCCGAAGGCATTGATAAAAGTGGGCAACACCCCTTTGAAGCCGTGAGGTGGCTGAGTGGTACAAGTGGACAGTATGCTGATGCGCAGCAGCTCGCCCCCGGCAGGTCCTGATCTGGGCCCGCCACGAGACCTCTTTCAAAAGCGTCAAAGGTCCATACAGTGATCATTGGTTTTATTATGCTTTAGTAGTGCAAGAGCTCGTTGATTTGCCCTTATTTGGTGGCCCAAGCGCTTGGAATTAAATCCCGAACCGGCACGTTCATGCTGTGCACGCAAATCCTTGACCGGTATGCGCATGCCGCGCATGTGCAAGCAGCGGTGAGAAAAGATTATTTCACGGTCTGCCATTTGCAGGCAGCATGAGGCGCCTACGGCCTACGGTACCCACAATCCTGGAGACAAAATTGTGTAAGCTCCTACCCTCTGGGTGGAGTTGTGAGATCAATCTTAGGAGTAAGCATTCGCTTTTGGCGCTTCGGAGCTCTATCCATCGAACTCGGCTCAGCTTTAGACAAGTTTTCATGTGGCTCAGCTTTGCAGAAACCTTCACCCTGCTGCTTATGCAGTTTTCGATCCCATTCATTGCATTCAGCTCTTGCTACATCTAGTTGATCTTCAAGGGATTTGACGCACGTTTCGTGGTGTTTCGTCTTCCTCTTCATGACATCTTGCAAAACACTGATCTGATCGCAAAGACCCTTCATCTACGCTACCCCAAAATCGTCATTCCCAGATCAAGATAACATCAGTGCATATTTTCAAAACATAGCACGTCTACAAATCGTAATATCTCATAGCCAAGAAGCATGTCAACCCAGTACTCCAAAGCTTGATTGAGGACGTTGGGCAGGTGATTGTGAACTGGCGATTTCCGAAGATTCCAGAGTGGGACTGGGTTGAGATTCTCAAACTTGTCCAAGTCTGGAATCTTCGGAAATCGCACCTTCTCATGCTGCCATGAAGGCGCTGGCACTGGCGGCTTAATTTTGAACATGGCTATCCATCTCACGCCTTCGGTGCCCGAGTGCTGCTGCATAGAACATCAGATTTCAATAGCAGCTGCCACGGCACAGACTACGCCAAACGTAGTTATCTGACCTGGCAGAGGATCTCCCGAGTAGATCCCACCTCGGCCCGCCACGAGACCCACGACAACGAGGATGAGGGACACCTGAGAGATGCTTGAAAATAGAGACGTGTCGTCATGTTCGTAGATGCACTTACGGACCAATGCCGGGGCGAGTTGAAGTATGTCTTTTGAAAACCACGGTTTACAAGCCGTCGCCGTCCGTTAAACATGCTAGACTACGCTGCGAGGTTTTTACGTCACACCGTCTGCAGTCCGGAGACTCTTCCATTTCGGCTTACTCGAGCCACTTGCAGATGCGCCGTACAGGTTGTAGGTTGGTCTTGCTCACTTGCCGCTGACTGCATGCTCACAGGACAAGCTCACCCACCCAGTCCCAGCAAGGCCCTTTCTGCTGAGCGGCCAGGTATCCGGCCAAGCCTGCAGTACCAATACAGTACACTCGATCAAGCGCCACGACCTCGAGCGAAGCAATTACTGTAGCATTTCTGCAAGGTTGCCTGCCGACACAGACATTGCCAGATTCGCTTCTTCGTTGGGGACCTCATCCGACGGCTACAGGATTCTCAGGTGGCTGACTTGCAAATTGGTCGGCGAGCACCATTAGATCAGGCCGTCAAGTCTCGTCACTGCAAGGCATTGATTGGTCAACGGATCGCTCAAGTTCTGGGTGCTGTGCTATGGACAAACGGCGGCTGATGGCTCCGAAACCTTGTTCCCAGCAAGTCGACATCTCATTCCACTACTAGTACGAACACCTCAGGCCTCAAAAGGCGTTGGCTTGAGCCAGCAGTGCCGGAAGGCAGCCGATTACCATGCTGCTGCGGTGCCCAGCCATTGCTTCTGATTTCGCAGCTTGAGGTATCTTGTACCGACTGAGAAAGCAGGATCCCTGCGATAAGGCTGCGGCACCCGATAGACGGAATTGGCCAAACCTGTACAGCTGTATGGCTTGCTTCGAGGATGTGATGTGGCTGCGGACGGTGTTGGTCGTGATGGGCTCGGCCGCTTTTCCAGTGCTTTCAGGAGTTGTCCTTTCGGCGCCTTCCCGATTGTCGGTTGTCGACAGGACTATGGAATAAGGGAATCAGGCTCAAGCTGCAGCGTCATCTGAGCTTCTCACGGGAACCAGGAACGGTGGAGTAAGAACAACGCCATACCTTGGCTCGTGGGTCACTGCAATCTCACTGCTCTGAAAGGCGCGGATGCGCGACTGCATCCCTCCTTTTTCAGATGGCAGATGCTTGCAGCTGCATGTGCATAACAGAGAAGTTACACAGAGGTGACGCAATGGACCGCGATGAGGCGAGAGACACTCTCATGACAGCGCCGGATTTCCTTATGGAGTTGACTGGGCGTATTTTGACGCGCCTTGGACGCCTTGGATGGATATGTTTCCTGCCATAAGGCTCCGGGCACTTCCGCGATCCACGACAAGCCTATGCATCAGTTGCGCACATACACGCAGATCTTAATACTCGTCACTGCGACTGCGAGATCGAGGGGCACTGTACAGGCCGCCCCTCGAACTCGAAACGGCCAATGAAACTGTTGCCTTGACTGCCACATCGTCAATTATGCAACTCCGCTGCTTTTTGGTTCAGCTGTATACTCTTGGTGCGGCGATGGCAGACGGCATTTTTTGGTAGTTTGTTGAATTATGCCCCCTTCAGGGGCAAATTGAAACCCATTCTCGAGTTAATGGGTAGCACGGTGACTCTCGTCTACCAGTGCCTTGCCTGCACTTGACATGAAGCTGACCTCAACGCCGCAAGGTCACTACAACGATAAATGCTCACGGATCAACTTCATGTTGTCGAAGTCCACAGCACATGAGGGGACTTTGAAGGGATTTAGGTTGCGATTTCGTGGCTAGCTATTAGCAATACTAGCAGAGGGACATCCAATCGACACAATAGGTTTTCATGGCAGGGATTCAGAACGCCCCCGAGTGCTTAATGCAATCAAAAAACCCGATTGCAAATCCCACTGTCCTCTTGACGATATCACCCTGGGCATACTTCGCCCGACCGTGCTGGCTCTTCGACGGCGGCAAACAAGCTTACTGCACGCTTGCTGCTTCAAGCGTGTAAGGCCTTGCTTGCAGAAAGTGAATGTGTCAGGTCGGTGGTTACACTTGAGATGCGCCTTCGTGGATGCCATCGCAGACATTGCGGGTCCGTAGGGTGCGTTGGTCTTAAAAGTGGCATTGTTGAACGGTTCGGTAGGCATCCACGGAGGCCCGGCCTTTCGGCCAGGAGTCACGGCGGTCACCTCGGCTGGAGCACGCGCGGCTTAACCAAACTGTCAGAGATCGATCTGCTACAATAGGTGCTGCAAGACGGAAGAAGGCAGGATATGACGCGGATGTCGCAGTATTTGTAGGCTGCCGTGTTTATTTGGCCAAGCCTCCCGGAATCAGACTTAGCTGAACATTCCAGGGTTTGCCGTGCGTGGTGTCTTGGACGAAATGCCTTCATCATAATCCTTGGCTCTCAGGCAACGCCGCGCGGCTCGGCTTCCCAGCTCAACGGGCAAATGAGGATGCGACTCACGATGTCGTTGCGCCCAGATTGAGATTGAAATCATCTGGCGTCATGAAGATCTGGGCCTGCAGCGAGTCTTGCTGTCACTCGCCCAGCAAGAGCAACTGCGCATCTCACTCTGCAATCCGGTACCTTGCCCTGCGACAGACTGGCAGTGTCGCTGTTTCGGGCGGTCAAGGTTTGGTGCAGCCTGGAGCAAGGCAGCATTCCGGCCCGCGTCAGTTCACACGGTTGACTCGTCAGCAGCTTCAATGTCCAGAAAAGCTACGAGTGCTCTCCAAATGGAATGCTTTCTTCACCCTTCGCGTTCCAAGCCCCGCGCTTGTAAAGTTCAACACGTTCGGTGACATTTGGCACGGACTCGTTCAACCCTGCGATGAACGCCATGGCGCTTTGCACCTTGAAAGGCAGTTTGCAACAACTTGGTGCGACGAGATCTGGTACGACATCCGATCCTGCCTAGGAGCAGAAACTACAAGAAGAAGCAAGCCTACACTTGAGCACTGCACTTCACGAACTTTTCGGATGCTGCTCGATTACTGAAGCTGCAGCCCTCCAGCTTGCCGTTCAGCAACTCGCCACATTCATGGACACCACTTCTTCGGCACGAGTTGCCGGAGCTAGAGATGGGTAAACACGAAGCATGGACGAGCAACTGCAAGCTGCGTGCAGCGCTTTCAGGTGCCCCCGGGCTTTCTCACTGGGATCCCCACCAACTTGGCGCCTGCAGACTGTCCCTGAAACTGCCTGGCAAGCTTCGTGTTGTCAGCCTGCGAGGATGGCTCCGTCTCACAGTGAACGCAAGAACCAGAAGGCTCCAAAAAGAAACTGCGAGCGATCATTTTGCTTGGCCAAACGAATGTAGAAGAAGGAACATGCTTTGCCTCTGCGCAGCCCTGCCACGCCTGCGTCTGAATCAATGCCGTGCGCTGCTGTTCAAGTCTGATGTCGGCGGCCAGTTTCGCAGCCTGAGAAATCTTGCTGCACCCATTAGTTGGCTCATGACAATGGGTTGGGCTGCCGGTTCTGCGCTGCATGGAAGGAGCTTCAACGTTCAACCCTAGTCCCGGCGAAGGATGCCCTTGTTTCAAAGGCCCTTTTGCTGCCTCATGTTCCCGCATGAAATTTGGCTGGCTCCTGCTGAAGCAGCATCCGACCATCCGTCCAATGTCTCGTGATTTGCCGGTTGATGCATGAGTCCGGAAAGGGCCTGTAACCGTACTGTAGTTGTGCGTAGCGTAGTTGGATCCAGCGAATCTTCGTAGAGTGGCGAGAATCTCACTGGAGCTGGACTGTTATCGTCAGGATCAGCAAAGTCTTTCGCGTTAGCACTACTGCTACAACCGCCTTAACGGCCATGGATGCCGAGAGTACAAGTCGTACTGGTACGAGCCGCATTAACTTCTTCCATGTAACAGACAGCCACTGGGGCCGAAGCGTTCACTGCGTTCTGGCTCTCCTGCTTCTGGAGTTCGTTGATGCCTCGGAGCTTCAGACTTGCAACTCCGCTGTGCAGCTCCGGCATGGTGAGGCTGGTGCATATATGTAGATGCTATCAAGCATGTTTTCTCACCGGCGAAAGTTCACCGAATCTGCCCAGCCCCGCACGAAGGGTAGTCTCCTTAATGATCTCTTGCAGGACCGCCGCCGTGGCGTTATCCACCGAATCCTGAAACTCACACTTCAGGCAAAGGCTTCGGCCAAGGACATATTGAAACAAGTCCGCATGCATCATTTGTTTACATCATCTGTACAGGTGTTCAGTACTGTGGCTGCAAAGTATTCCTGGTATGTAGTATACGATACATGAGAAAGTTGCAAACTTCTACACATGAAAATTTGGTACCTGCCTGGTCTTGAGCTTCAGAACTACCCAGCTCGTTTGTGTTTCCTGTGCTGGAGCTAACCGAGCTCTACCAGGGTCGTCAACAGTTTCATGCGCCTCTGTCGGAAAACTGGACAGACAGCAAGCCCTCCATCCAAACTCCAGCGAAGAAGAGAAACACGTGCATGTGATAGAAGAGTTAGCTAAAGCCAATCTTGAAGAAGCTCATCTTGCTTTGGAGCTGAGGCGCAAAGCGCGTGATCTCCAAGCTCTGTACTTCAACTCCACGGTCTGAATAGAAGACGTCGGCAACCTGAACGAAGATTCGGATTCCGAGGTTCCTGAACTGTAAGCGGACGTCTGTATATAAACTGAACAGTGTACATATTCCTCGGCCTACACATGCGTACTGTAAAATTTCATGTGTGCACCGATAAGGACTGTAATTGTGCATGTGCAGATGCACAGGTAACTGATGAAACTGGATAGCAGTTGAGGTCATTGTGATAAGTGATAGGCTTCATGTACACATCAGAAGCAGTCATACCCCGTGCTGACATGCCAGAGGCCAGAGGCCCTCCGTCCAGCCTGGCGGTCGAACGTGGCCTGCGTCAAGTTGTTGAAGCCGTTCATAAACTCGGCCAATGTAAGCCTGGCAGGCGAGCTGACACCTGACTTCTGGCATGGTGTACTTTAACTCAAGACCGCATGTGCCTGCCAACTTCTTGGATCATTCCAGATCGTGCCTCCAGGGCAAACACTGACTCCAGCAAGCTATCTCTCCTGTACCTCAACCTTCAAGTACAAAGAGTCGGCCACACACACACACAGGGCTGCACCATTTTGTAACTATTCAGTACCATTTCATGCACGGGTGTTCTACCAGCAATGCACTTCTTTACCTGGCTCATCAGGCTGCTTGCTAGAACGCTCTTAGAGGCACAGGTCACCCGCTGAGAGATGTCGCCAGGAGCATCCGAAGTCATAGACACCATCTTCATGACATCGGTCACCTTGCACAAGGGGGAACATTCGAAGCTGGCAGGCGTTGACTAATCGAGCGTTGCTATCTGCCAGTTTGGGGCGTGCAGTAGACAGCCGCATGATGTCATCACAGTGTCCCTGCAGAACTGGCCTGCCAGAAGATAGTCCCCTCCAGCTTCAGCTTCACGTTGTCGCTTGTGCGGACCTGCAGAATCTGCATATTGGCTAACACTCTGCAACTTGCCGTGTGAAGTCACAGGTCGGACCCATGATTTCCAGCACATCGAGGCTACTTTCTTGCCGTAGGAAATCTGCATTTGCCGCGGGTTGCATGGGCCAAGCCGGGCAGATGCCTCATTCTGAAAGAACATCTTCTGCGCACGCAGATCGATCATAGTGATGCTAACCTTGGGCACCGGGTCCTCCAGCACCTAAGATGCCAGGCCCCGTGGAACCTCGCCAAACACTAGTGTTCGAACGGACTCAACTGGTGCAATGCTCTGGCACCGGAGAGGAGTAGGCAGACCAGCTGAACTGCATCAACGAGGTATAGGGTGGCAAAAAGAAGGCAGTCGCACCACCGGCGCCGGTCTTCAAAGTCACTGCACCATAAATGTCGCGCGTCACGCAGGCCTGCAGTCACAACCAGCACCAAATGCAGACCTGGAGTGCTCTCACGGTGTCAACCCTACCGGTCCTACCGAGATCCCTAAAACGCTTGCCAAAGCAGTTCTGCGTTCAACGATACCCTTCGGCCCCTTCGTTTATCATATCAGGAGCAAGACCAGGAGCTTGGATTTCAAGATCAAGTTCTCTCTTACTCGATGGCGGCAGCCTATGACTGCAGCTCCGCAGTTTGCATCCTGCCCCTTCCCATGACCGGTTCACCGTGTCCTGGTGAGGCAAGACCAAAATCTTGCGTTGCGTCTCCAGGATGCGCTCGTAGGGAAGTGGGATGAAAACACCCTGCGTCGTGTCTAGTCGCTGTTGGCCACTCTGCCTGCCAGGATGGCTCCGGCGCGACAGAGTGGGTGCTACGCTCTCACAGAATGCCGCGGCCTGTTGAGCACCTTCACCGCTGTCTGGCTGTCTACATACACAGCCTTTTGCTTACCCTCGGGCGCGGTCTCCACAGGCATTGGCACCACAACCTCAGTGAAGCCAGAACCGAGCAGGCCAGGCAGGCAATGCATGTGTTGCTAGCCTTCGGCATCCTTCCGCTTTTGCCTTTAGTTTTACGGGCTTGGGCTACTTGCACCTCTGTTCCCTTTTGTCCGGTCGGGCTGCAGCAGGTCCACGCTCCACGCGCTCTTCACCGGTCTGGCCGTTCACCAGGCGAAGGTAAGAGTCCTGCGGTTTGCTTATTTGCTCTTGCTCGCATCCGGGCGCCACCTTAGAATTTGCAAAGTGCCTTCTCCAGCACCCACTTCTGAGAAACGTTGAGCATCTCTTCGTAGGGTCCAACTTGAAGAAGCTGGGGACCAAGTTCGTTGCGTGTCTGACCTGCACGGCTGTGCCAGCTCATGCTCTGGGTGTGACTCTGAGTTTGCGTCGACATACTTATGCCGAACAGGGAAGGAGGAAGCTGAGGAAGCATGGTGCGCTTATCTACGAGTGGAGCGATTGCCCACTAGCATGCAAGACACAAATCTCGGAAAGCGCGAGACATGGCCTGTCAAGTGGTCTTTCACCACGGCATACATCAGAGGCTCAAGCAACACAGCGCTCTTTTCCTCCTGGATTCTGTCCTCAGGCCATGCTTACAAGCGAGAAAGGCATTTCATTATGTCGCGCAGCTAGAGAGGATGTAAATGCAGAAAACTGCAGAGTAGAAGGTCTGCATCAGTGTTGACAGACTTCAACTGCAGCTGCGGCTCATAAGGTTCAGGGACGAACATGCCCTTTGCTGTGACCAACCTCTTCATGCCAGAAGTCTTGTTCCTCAGCGACAGCAATCGGCTCGCTGCTAGCAGCTAGCAATTCAAGGACTCAACACACGACTTAAGAAGCTTGGGGCCTTGTGGCTTGGTTATCAGTTTTCCACCTGCCGCACTTTGAACCGCACATCATGAGCTGTCCATGCGCAAACAGCGGCGAGAGTCTCAACAAGAACAGCATTGGTCTGGCCGATCACAATGCTTGTCTCCACACCAGAAGGCCACTCCTGCCAAGCGTGGCATGATCCCTTGTTTGCTCTGTGGGCCTGAACAAAGACGTCGGCCTCCGAAAGCCAAAGACACATACTGTACCTTAACGAACCTCTGAAGCCTGAAGCAACACATCATACTGACGAGCTACCAGCTCCAGGAAATCAACGCCTACGAGAGACAAGGTTGCAAAATTCAGAGCAATCACACGGATCATCTTGAACGCAGCAAACACTATGAATGCGAATGCTGAGCATTGTGGATTAAGCTGGAATGTCCAGGACTTTCTAAGCTGGTTCCGTTTTCATGTGGCATGCGTCTTAGCTTTTAGCCATGCTGAAGTCGCGTTTGTCTTACCTACACCCCACCTCTCTTGGCTCTGGCACCAAGATTTGCGGGCCGCCCTCCTTAGCAGCCACGACGATAAAAAGGCAGTTGCTCAGCTGCTTTGCTACTGCCTTGGGAGGAAGCTCGGCGAACCGCCAAAGCACTTCAGCGGATGTGTCTCCAATGCTTACCACTCTGTAACTCCTTTCCTCACCGAACTACGAATGTACACCCAACATAAATTTGTACATGGAGGCGAGTGCTTCATCTGTTCCCCCAGAACTCCAAACAGACTAAGCTGGCCGACGAGCTGCCACACGCTCGAGACCTGTGAGCCTGTCGATGAGTCGGACATACTCCATCTTCTGCAGCACAATCTTCTCCTGCCAAGACACTGCCCAGGGCATGTTGGGAAACCTATCCGCAGCGCTTGCCCATCGTCGTTCGAACCAAATCCCTTGAACCGTGTCAGAGGTGATATCTGATACCTGTCAGAAAACTGCGGGCCATGTAAGATTACCCAAGGAGTGTGTAAAACAAAGAGTAACAAACCCCACACGAGTCTCGTTCAAACTCCGTATTCCGCAACATGCCCGAAAGGACGACTGAAACGGAGTCCTTGATCTCAACTAGGCTCTCCCAGGCATCCATGAACACCTTCATCAACGCAGGTGAAGGAGCGTGTGCGCCGGACCGCAGGAAGCACGTCTCCCAGGCAAAAACATCCTGGACTTCCGGCCTGCCCTGGCCCAGGCTCATGTCGCAAGAGCCTTGGCTCGGGCAAAATCAAAAACAAAGGGACTACCAAGCTGGAGAGCTTGGGTGTGCTATGGTGTGCTGATAAGATCACAAACGCACACACACGCACACACACACACACACACTGCAGCCGTCACACAAGCACTTCTGGATTGAGTGGTGACTTATAGCTTGGAAATTTGGCGCTTGCATTCGTCACAGGATGGCTGACTGCTGTCCGAGCTCGGATGCTTGGACATGTTCTAGCTTGCCCTTTCAGCCTGGTTGCTGCGTCCTCTCGTGCTTCAGGACTGCATACTGACGAGCAGTCACCATAATCGCATCGCGGATCTCGTGCCTCACCAGATCGACGCACGTGTCATCTTATGGCATCGCAGAGATGCCACCAACGGTGCTGGCAAAGCTGGAAGCAATGAGAACAAAAGCTTCCTCAACAAAGTTTGTAAGAGCAAAGGAGGCGCACTTGTGCTTTCTACTCGTCAGGTCTTGCAGGATTTGCTGCCCTGGCCTGGTCGAAGGCCAGATGATCTTCGTGAAAGGACCCTGCTCTGTCGTGCGCCCGGTGTTGCTGATGTACACCACCTGCTGCCTGTCGTTCACGTACTTTACCTTGGCAGAGGAAGTGCAGATGCAGTTGAACTCCTATGGCCACGTTGACATCGAACCGAAACGGCAAGTGCTCAAAATGCGATGTTCCTTGCCAAGACATGTGCGATTCCAAGGGGTCTTCCTTCTAACATTACAAGCAAGCCCAGGTGCGCTGGTCCCCAGGACAATGAAGAAGATTAGCCAGCCCAGGCAGCAACCCCCACCTGTGCTGTCAGAGTCCCTGACCGGCAATGCAGAACGAAGAATGAATCACACAGCCAGAAGGGCTAAGTCTCAGGCCACAGACTTTGATCGCACACTTCTTCTCATCGCTCAGCGAATCCATTGTCCTCCACAGCTGTTGTGACACTCCTATGAAGCAAATCTGACGAGGGACAGAACATCCCGCTGTCCTTGGAGACACTCGCGCAGGAAGTGTCTCTCTCAGCTTGATTCAGCGGCTCCGGGGGTCAGTGCACCATGCAAGCACCAACCCTCACGTCTCGTTCAGCAGATGCACTGGTGCAGGTGAGTCAGCTCAGACTACGATCGTGCACGGCTCTTTTGCTGAGAATGCCGGAAGAGAGCGTAATCGAGTCGCCAGGCCTGTACCGATCAAAAAGACACAGCTGAATCACTCTACTGAAACAGGTCGGCCAGCCTCTTGAGGATGAGAAGTTGCCCCGCCACTCGCAACATGATTAGGATCCATGACTAGATTAACTAAATAACTATACTCATTGATGACTGATGTGAAGAATTTTTTTCCCCTCCAGTGACAAGAACGGCTGCCCGATGCTGCCCGCCGGCGCACCGGCTTACTGCTTGCAGTGCACAGTGCTTCGATCAGGCAGAACGTCCAGGTGGCAGGAGCCACGTGCACGATGCTCCATCCAGTCCTCCATGGCACAATCGGTTTGGCTTTCTCGGACAGATTCGATTGTTTAGAGGCTCCTCCCTCGTTTTCCACCTCTCGATCTCTATGCTGCTTTTCGAGATGTTTCCCGGCACAACAGGGTGCCGAGCGCATGAGCTCCTACCGCTGTCAAACGACCAGTGCTTAAACCTCTCCGTTCAGACATCAACATCTCGCTCTCTCCGCTCATTCCGCCCTTCCCCGAAAGCTAAAGTCAGCCAGAGGCTCATGAAGGCAGTCTGGCCTCTCCCGATGCTGCGTCAAACGAAATGAAGCCATCGTAGGCAACAGTTTATGTTGAATCTGCGGTCATGTGTACTTTGTGGGCGATGAAAGTCTATCTCAGCTTCATTGATGACTGCAGTCGTATCTCTGGCGCTGTCCTCCAGCTGGGACTCAGGGCAAGCGCACTGGGCTCGGTAGTACTGATACTTGCACCTGCCATCAGGAAGACACTCGCGACTTGACCAAACGTAAGAGGAGACACGGCCCACCTCGTGTCCTCTTCCCCCAGCTCGCGTGCACAGCGCGCGAAGACAGTGAAGCGCAGAATGCAGTTGTTGGACTGGTTGGTCAGCGAGATGAACCTTGGATCATCCATGTGAGGATGGGCGGCGTTGACGGCATCCAGATTCGCCGCGTGGAAGACCCGCTCCTTGGCGTTCGACATGGCGCCAAGGCTCACTATCGGCGGGTGTTGCCAAGTTGCCACGTCACAAGGCTGTGAGCCAAGAATGCAAGGGACACAATTTCACGGCTGGTGTTCGTGGCCCCCGGCGGCGCTAGCAGTATGCTACTCTCAGAAGCCAGCTTGGCAGCTGCCACTCTCCTGGCTGCCTGGTGGCAAGGAACGAAGTCGCGGAAGTTCAGTGTTTTGGCAATGTACAAGCCGAAACCAAACTCAAGTCGATTTTGCAAAAAGGGAGTCTGCCAGACCTCACCTCGTTGTAGTACAGTAAGTACCAACATCATAGAAGTAGCATACAAGGCATTGAAGGATGCGTGAGAAACGCCGAAAGCTCCCCTGCTGCAGGAAGTGGCACCCTTGTCCGCGCCTCCATGGCTGCGACTACGGCCAAAATGCATGCAGCCTGCAAGCAAGTTGTTGCAACCACAGGCGAGAGATGCTGAGCATCTTCTTCCGCAAACACACTTGTCTCGAGCGGTGCAACTGCCTCAGGCCCGGGCTGATGGTGCAGTTTGCATGGCAAGGGCCGGCAGCTCGCTTATGCTCACAACCTGGCGACTCGCATCACTTGAATCTCCACCATACAGACTACACCACATATCTGCTTATGCATGCAGAAAGATGGCGCTTTCCTCCTGGCTAAACCAATTCAGTATAAGCCGCACACAGCGAGCTGCTCCGAAGTCAGCGCCGATACCTCGATTTCAGTCGACTTCAGTCAAACGCACGAAGCATGCCTCTAAGTAGATCAGGGCGGTCATCTTCGAAAACTGGCTCGCAGTAGCAACTCAACGCAAATGGCATTGACGAAGCATTGCAACCAAACATAGCTTTCGAGCAGGCTAGTACAAGTCCAAGTGCCTAAGATTGCCGGAGCCTAGTCGGCACTCAGGCGACAGCTGTAAATGCCTCGAAGTTCACCGACACCACTGAGGCCTGCGGCTGCTTGCGACGGCCGAATGATTTCAACTCTGAATGCACAGGTAGGTCAGTGGACACTTAGTTCGACATTTCGGGAACTAAGGCACCAACAACCAACGCGAAGCCACACAGGATCCACTGCCACCTTCGGATTCAATGCTTTTTCTCATGGACGTACGGCTGGCAAGCGCAAGCCGTGGTACATTCGCAAAACATCAATTGTGACAATGCTGGAGCATGCAAGCAGATAAACTGGGATTGGTTCTCAGGTGCCAGCCACAAGAAGTCACCGCTGGGCATGTCATCCCGTAGCATGACGAGCAACGCACTCCTGAAAACATCCGTGCCCAGCAGCACTCAGGAGAACAGTGCCATCATGGATTTCCAGACAAGCGTTCGGAAGCTACACTGTCTCACTCAATTTGTCGTCTTGGCTCCGCACTGTCGGGGATTCATGGTCGGCTGCAAGAAGAGCCTTAGATACAAGAAGAGTTGGTCGTCACACGTGCGCCATGCTGCCCTGAACGCCGCATGTGCCAGTGAGAGCACCCCATGGACAAGCGTCTGACATCACAACACGACAGCACTTGGGTGACAACTACAAGAGCGAGAGACTCATGCACGGCATGCTTATATATCTGGCCGCGCAGCTCAGCTGAGCTTGACAAGGCTGCCTGAGGTGCAAGTCCACAAAATGTCCACTTTGTCTATCTTTCTTTCATCTTTCTCTTTGAAGGCGGGAAATCCCTCCTGTCCCTCTCTCCCAGTCTCCTTCTTGTTCACCTGCTTGCACACTTCTGCTATCACTCGCAAGCAGTCGGGCCCTTGCAGGACTGCGCCTACCTGCTTGTTTGCACAGCCTCTTTTTTTTTCGTGGGCAATTACATCGCTCTAGCGAAAATGAACGTTGACTGAAGACCTGCACAGCCGCTGATGTCAGACATGTATGGATGCGGCAGGCATTCATGCATGCGTAGAATTCGAGAAACAAATCTCTCTCCGGGCCCACAGAGTCTATATATGAGTAACGAAAGATAAGCCTACGTATAGTATGTGTCTTTTTTCTCTGAATCTAGACTGGTGTGGGACACAATGCAATCATATTTGTGCTACTGGTGTATCTTTTTTGAGCAGGGACTGCAATGCAAAAAAGCCCTGTATCTGCTGTTTGTATTCGTGCAGGTGTGAGCCAGCAGCTCAGCATCAGAGCGTATCAAAGCCATGCTGGCTTGTGTGGGACAAAACAAGGTCTGTCTGTCTGTCTCTCTCTCTCTCTCTCTCTCTCTCGTCTTTCGCTCTCATGTCCCATTCGGGTCCAAAATGCAGAGACCGCTCCTAAGCACGCGATCGTGGTCGCTAGCGGCACGCCGTTAGGGTAGCTGGTTAAGTGGGGATTCTCAGGACATCCAACAGACATCGACAGACCCACTGGGATTGGACACAGCCAGCCGCATTTCAAACAAGCGGCCAGTCGCTTTCTCATTGCAGCCAATGCCGCCGAAGGCGTGGCATCTGGAGCCACCTGCCGCACTGACCCGAAAAAGGTTCGGCCTGAAGGCTGTGCACTACCATCATACTCCGTGCACCACGGAGTATACTCTCTGGAAGTCAGTATGCAAGACAACATAAGGCTTCAGGTGCTTAATCGGTCCAGCCATTGCCAAGACATGCCAAGGCCAAAGACTCAACAAGGCCTGGAACTGAGCAAGGCTCTCTTAAATTGCGCGCTAGAGTCGGAAGCCCATGCTTTTGAACGAACCCTTTCGTGCGGCCCACGCCGCTCTGGCATACTGAATCAACCAAACGGTTTCGACCGCTGCGAGCAGATGCTAGCACGTGAACGCTTCAGTCTTAGCTTCGTTGAGCGCGGTCAGCTTCACCGTGCCTGCCCGGTCAAGATGTACACACCTGTTAGCTTAGATGCTCTGCCGAAATGAGGGACCAATAATTTCGCCTCTCCTCAAGCGGCATAATCGGCATGCTAGCATTTAACTATACACATCGACTGCACACCATCCTACATCTGGCCCAATCATTCTTGCAGCACACGTCTCGGTTGCTGCGACGGCCCTGCCGACTGTTCCACGATACGATGCTCTAGGGACAGGGCGGTCGAAAATAACCTGGGACTGGACGCTGAAAAAGTCAGCACCCAAAGTGCGTCGCACCTGCGTTGATCTGAGTCAGCAGTTCTATGCTGAGCAGGCTTCGTTGCATTTTCCACCTAAGTTGCTACAATTCGACAAAGGGGTCGTGAGCTCAAAATTCGCGCGTTGTATACATGATGGAAGGCCAACCTTTGAGGACGGTGACAAGACCCTACTATAACCCTAACATGAACCAACCCGGAATGTCGAGGATGCGGAAGACCAGAACACCCCCTTCGCACGGCCACCTCGGGACGCTTGCCACAGATTTGCCACGGGTCAGGTTTTAGATTTTAGGCTGTAGCATATCCCAAGCATGAAAGGATTGCTTTGAGGCCGCAGTAATGCGACCCTCCCGCCCCTGCGCGCTGATAGAATTTTGGCAATCATGCCCGGTAGAGTCCCGGTAGTCTCGCTTCCAGAGTAGCCTAATGCTGGATTCTGTCGGTGTGGCTGGGCCTGAGGGTCAAGTGAGGCAAGTCAGAGGCTCCAGGGGAGAGACCCTCAATACCCCGGCTTGCAAGGCCCCTGGCGAGGGGCTTTTCTGCTGCCAACAAAAAGCCTGTCGCCGAACCGGAGGCCGGTGGCGTCTAACATTACCCTCCTCCCGAAAGGGTATTGCGGGCTTTTGTTGTCGGCTTGTTTTTTGAGGTTTGTGCTTGACCAGGTACAAGAGGGTCTCTGAATGCGGGTTCTGGCTTTGGGAGGCCCCTCCCCCAAACCCCCCTGCCCCTCTTCCTTGTTTGAAATGGAGCCAGCGAAGCAAGCGCTAGCGGGTGAGGTTTGATTGAGGATGATCGAAGTGCTTAGGACAACCTCGCTACTTCAAGCATTTTGCGGCGAGCTCGGGTGACCTGCTAACCAGATACCAGATTTCTGACAAGCTCATTTCGGGCGCAGACTGGGTGCCCAAAAGTGCAGTGCTGGCTTGGTTAATGTTCTCCTCCCACGGGGCACTGCTGCACTGCTACGCATGGCTTCCATACTCAAAACAGGACTGCACAGCATCCACGGAGGTCTGGGCTCTCTTCATCCACAGGAGGTGCCATGGCAGGGCCTTCTCCACGGAAGGTAGTGCGGCGCCATCCCCACTCCTTGACACTTCCAGGAGCCAATTGCTAGAGCCGATTCCGACTGCTGCCCGTAGGGTGCACGCTGGCCCAACCCCAGAACAGGCCTTGGAGCAAGCAATGACTTGGAGTCCATGCTGGAGCAGAACAAGCGAGGCAGAGGCATGGCAATGAAGCGGAGGACGGTTTCATCCTCGATGATCTTCTCCGCTACACCCTCAAATTGCAGAGGGATCATGGTGTCTTAGAGGCCATCACAGACTTTACTGCTCTTTGCGTGTCACCAAGAGGTCCGTCTGGGTGGGCCTGGCCTCCAAGTTCTTGACTTCTTCGGGCTCCTGTCACATCTCTACGCTATGGCACGAGGGCATACGAGGGCCACCAGATTTCCTTGAGTTCATCAAACCATGCCTTGACTCGCGCGGGCGCGGTCGTCAGGTCCGTAGATGATCCATCCTTACCTGATGCAATCAAGACCAAAGCAAGCATAATGCCAGGAAAGAGTCACCCTTCGTGCGCACCAAAAATAAAAATCCTGCAGTAGGCATGCAAGAGGAAGAGCGGAATCAAGAATACGTAATGTCACGTGGAAGCTGCACAAATGTAACTTTTCACGTATTTGCCACATCATTGCTAAATACTAGAAAGATAAAAACATGTTTGCTTGACTCAGATGTGCGATGGTTTCGCTCAAGTTCACAAGGACTCGACTACTGACCTCATTTCCATGTTGGAGACACGGCCCCTGAAACCGAGACATCTGGCCTGCAATAGCAGCTGTTGCAGAAAACCCTCTGACACAAAAGCGGTATGACAACAAGGGAAGGGAAGCCCATTCGCGGGAATAACATCACAGCTTAAGCTCAGGAAATTGAGCTCGGAGCCTCGGTTGGTTGAGTCTGTGCTTCGCATTACCACACAGACGAGAGTGATCCAATGCATGGTCGTTGTTGCAACAACCCTTGGCTTCATGCGGAGGGACGCTTCGCTTTCACACTCGCTGCATGCCTTGGCCAGTCGCCGGAAATTCCTCGGGGTCCTTGGGCTCTCTCAGACTCATGGAGATCTCGACGCTTGAGGCTACTCGGCCAACCGTTTGCTTCAGCTTCCTTTGCTTTTGGACCGTCCTAACTCACCCTCACCCTGCCGAGCAAGTCATAAACAGAAAGTGCTTGGACTGCTGCGGATGCGAGACAAGGCATAGCCCGGGCCTGAACACGGCGAGCACTCCGACAAGGTTCATGACCCACGGCGTTGGTTCGACTCGCGCACTCCCAGTGAGCATGCGCGGCGTTGATTCAGGGTTTATAGGAATAGGACTGCAACTTGTTGAGGATTCAAGGCTTACGAATGTTTAGGATGTTTGGGGCTCGAAAGCGAGTGAAAGCGAAGGCTGCAAAGAAACGGCTGCTTTTTCCGCGTGCTCCCTGTGCTCTGGTCCACCGTACCTGGTCCGCAGCAGCTCGGCAACCTGTGCATGATTTGGACTAGCATCGGCGAAGCCCTCAGGCACTTGGCCTGCTGCCAGCTGCCGCTCATTTTCCCATGGGCTCCAACAGAATCGACCTCGACGAAAACATCGACCCCAACAATCAGGACAATCCTTGCCGGTTGGCCACCGCAAGTCCGGAACGGAGCTGGCGTTGCACTCCAGAGCAGCGCGTGCTGATGCTGCACCATGTACTCTCCAAATTGCCAAGGACAGCGCATCCTTAACGTCATCCGACTCGTCAACATAACCCAGCCAGGACGCCGGGCTGTTCGAGGGGATCCAAGCCTTCGTCGTCTGGGAAAGCACCGATGAAGGCATGGAGAAAAGGTTTGCGACAGCCTGCGAAACAAGATTTGTGGCGGTTTCGTGTAAGGAAGCGCGGAGGCGCGGGGACTGGCGAGGGGTATCTGACGTGCAACTTCAAGTTCCCGGCCTTGAGAGTACCCTCGACAGACATGTGGTTGGTCGAAGCTTCTGAAGTCTTCCAAACAGCGAGGCTGTGAAGGAGTGCCCAGGCGCGGCAAGCAGGACCATGACAGCTTCGGGAGGTTCCGGCCTGGAGACGGAGAAGATCACTGGCTGCAAGCAGCTGCTTTCTCAAGGGATCTGCTGCCATCTCCCACTCTTTCCGGCAGAGGGCAGAGCTGGCTGCTGCTGCTGATCCCAAGTGCAACGCAGTTCTTAAATACCTGACCAGACCGTGGAGCTCCGGGACCACATGGTCCACCCAGCTCATGTCCCCAGAGGGAGGCAGCCGATCTTCAAACAGAGACAACCAGGAATGCAATGCAGAGAGCTGACGTAACGTCAGAACGACCCCCGGAATCTCCAGAGTCTCTGCAAGGCCTTGCATTGCATCGGCCGTCACTGCTGCAACTGATGCAACTGATGGCATTTGGGGCCGGTCTCTGCCAACGCCCGTGATCCCAGAGTCGCCGGTTGGTCTCGCCACACCTGAGACTCTTGACGCAGTATCGCCCCGATCAGGTTTCATAACGCGACAAAGCCTTCAACGCTCCACAACTCAGCCTGCGACATAAAGATGCCTCACCGGCAATCGCCGGCTGTTGCCTGCGGCTCCCCGGAGGCCGGAAACTTTGTGGTAGTAAGGCAAAAAGGGCAGACCTTGCAGCTCGTTCACTGAGAGAGGCCGGGGCCGCAATTGCAAAGGCACTGTTGAGCGGCTGGGGATGGTTTCAAGAAAGCATGGGCAGTCGAATGCAGCTTCGGCACAACTCCACAGCAAAACTCCATCCTGAGCGGGGGCACAGGAAAAGAGGTGTCAGATCATCGCTGGTGCACCGTTGGAGTGGACTGAGCCTAGTTTCGCTCTGGTCGCCACTCTGCTGCCGGCCGCTTCTGCAGGAAGTCTGCGAGGGCTGAGGTCACATTCAAGGTTTCCCCTCGCAGGGCCAGGCGCACGGAGTCAGCCAAAGCTTGCCTTGCTTCCCCCTTGTGCGCCTCCATAGATAAGGCCGACCATGGGATGACCAATGAGGCCCAAGTCCACACAGAACTTCTGGTTGAAGTGGCAGTTCAATGCACCGAAGTGGATTGGGCTGTTGTCGGGTAATTCCTCGGCCATGGCTTCCAGGTATGCCATGTAGTCCGGGCAGCGTAGGCACCAGGGAGTGAAGGAAGATACGATCCAAAGCTCATCCGATGTCGAAACTTCGTCGAACATCTCTGGGTCAAGGTTGACTATCCGGCTGCTGGCCTGAAGTGCTACCGTACTCGTCTACACGAGATTTTCGACTGTCGCTGTACTGGGCATCTGGGCCACCGGCTTTGCACAGGCTTTGCGGCTCTTCCTCGCAGGCTGCAAGAGCTACACGCTCGCTGCGTGATCTCAGTCCCGAGTCTTTGTCCTTGGGGTCGACTCATGCAGGAAGGTGCGGTAATGGCAAATACAACGCACAGACTGCATCCAATCTCAATGACAGCTTGCCAGACAGCCCGCAAGGCAATCGAGTCTCGGTACCATCCGCTTTGCAGCGCTGAGCGCCGGATGTGGCAGACAGCGAATCCACCTCGTCCAGCTCCACGAACTCAAAGAAGCGAGGGCCGCCCTTCCTCGTTTCTTGACCGAGTTGGCATGAGTATGACGCAGTATTAAGTGCCACAAGATAGGTCTGCCAGTTCTACTGGCGAGCTTTACAATCAACCTGCATACATGGCGCGCTTCAGCGCTCAGGGTCACCCATCCGGTCTCCAGGCTCGCAGCATCCTCTGGTTTAGCATTCCTGCCCATGCAGTAGCCACTTCTCGCCATGAAAATGACACGCAGTAAATCATGCAATGCAACACCGGTCGATGGGGCGCCTCGGCTCGAAAACCTGAAGACGTAGCACGCCCTCTGGCAACAGGGAACAGTTGGTGCCCGTCACCTCGGAGTTACGAGCTCCGCAGATGAGAAAGCCGCCCCTGACACGCCCGGGAAGTCGAGCCTTGGCCCTCCAAGCACCGAGTGGGAAAAACAGCCTCTTATGAGCTGTTCCCTTCTGAGTACGTTCGACGTTGCTGGAGCCGCTGATGGTGATGGCTGATGGTGATGCGGATGATGAAGATGATTATTATTATGATGATGACTATATGGCTGTGATGATTGCTGGACCTTTTACAACTGGGCTCTCACTTTGCTGCTGGACTCCCTTAAATTCCGTGTCTATTCCACAGTCAAAGCGGTTTTGAAATAATGTCATCGTTGTTCTGGGGCAGCTGGGCCAAAGCACATTCAACCAGAGGACTCCTGTCTAGATACTGTCCAGCCGTATCCCGCGGGTTGGTTAGGTATCGCTGCAATCAGCCGAGCTGCAGCTGGCAGTGCTCTGATTCAACTGAGTTTAACTAAGCTCTCCATCTGCGCTGTCATTGTCACACGATTCATGGCTCACGACGCTCTCCTGGCCAACATCCCGGTACGAGCTGCTCGCCGGCAATAGCGACTAGTCAGATGCAGTGTCATACCCCCCGGCACCACTGATTTGATTGCTTCCGAGCACCTGCCCCACAAGTGTTCCCTTGGGGAAATCGAAAGCGATTTCGGCAGTCAACTCCTTGGCCGGTGTGCACCCGCTAGCATATGGGAGCCGCGTCAGGAGTCATGGCTGCAGCAGAAGAGTCTGGCAGCTGCAACATCCGATCACGATGAACATTCGTTGTTTGGAAATGAGCATGTTCCTCCCGTCTGGCTACATTCCCCCAAGTCTTCCAGCCTGGGCATGTACTCACGTTTCTGGAACTTCGGCCAGCATCCTCTCGTAGTTAACCCCTTCATGCAGCCCACATGGACAGGACGCTTGAGAGAACACTGCTAGACTGCTAGAAACTCCGCGCCCGTACATGTTCCAAGAGTCTGGTCCGCGGCGTGCCTTCACTTTGGCGATCCGAGGATTCACCGAAGCACGCCAGAATCGCGGTTCCGGAATCGGGTCTGCAGAGCCGATGGAGCTGCTAGGGGGCTTTTTTGCTTGAAAATCTCAGACTGTTACTTCCTAGAACCACGTGTAGTCTGCTGATGGTACACCATTGACCGCCGGAATCACATTTGTGAATTCTGGATGCGGGTTGCTTACAGATGTGGAGGCTAAACATGGCTACACACACACACACTGTGCAGGCCTCGACAGATTTCGAACCTTGGCTTTCCGGCTAACCCATGAGGACGGGCTCGAAGTATGAGAGTGTTTAACGGCGGGCGCCGATGTGGCCCCATCGAGACTTCGTGAGTCAGACAGCTTTAAGGATAAACTCTGCCGAGCCACAGATCGGACCTTTGATCGTTCAGAATGCCGGCTGCCCCGGCGTGCACCCACGACAGCGCTGTTGTCGCGACCATGGCGACAGCCATCTTGATTGAAGGACGATGCAATGGAGTCTGTCTTGAAGCCGTCTTGGGCCAGTGCTTTTGTGAACTCTTCTGTGTGACTGTGATGCACTGTGCTTTTGGTCTTTGCAAATGTGAGCCAGGCTCGCAGGTGTTGAACACATGTTTTCGAGTGCTGCTGCAGAATCGGCCCGACAGCACAGTGCCTTGCCTCTTCTAAGAGTTCCTCCAAGGAGACGGACACCTGCTTCGCTGCCTGTAAAAGCTATCGCGACGGCTATCACGCAAGGACTAGTTGCCGAACGAGAACCTCATCAGCAAAGCAGCATTTTACCACAGCCGCGGAAAAGCAAGCCTTGTGTTGCTTTCGGTGGAATGTGATGGCTGCACGTCGCACTTTGGACCTGTGGCCTAAATTGTTTTAGATGCATCTCGTAATTGGACATAGCACTGCAAGCCAGAGGACATGCCAAGGGTTGCCGCGGAGTCTGGCCGGATGTTCTCCGGTGGCACAGCCAAGCGCAGGCTGGCATGCTTCAGAAGTGACGCAATCATGGTTTTCATCTCGACAATCGCCAGGCGCTTGCCGAGGCACTCACGCGGCCCGGCATGGAACACTGGATTTTCGTACGGGGTTTTCGAGTCTTCACTGAGCCAACGCTCTGGCCGAAAGGCAGCTGCATCCGAGCCCCAGATCGCCCGGGACCGGCCCATTGCGTAGGAATTGTAGACCAGAAGTGTCCCTCGTGGAACAAATGTGCCATCGGGCAGTGTGTCCGATTGGAGTGTGGTCTTGGAGTCGAGAGGCACGGAAGGATAAAGGCGCAGGGACTCCTTCAAGACTGCCTCAAGGTATTTCAAGCCACGGAGGTGATCGTAGACAAGCGCATCTTCTCCACAAACGGCCTGGAGCTCGTTGAGAATCCTCCCTTCTACTTCGGGATGCTGCGCGAGAAGGTAGAGGCACCTGTTCAACCGACTACTGTCGAGCACAGGGTGCTACGCCAACCGTCTATACCGAAACTACCCACAACCTGCTGAAGTCGAAAAGCTACATGCAAGAGGATTATTGCGGTGACTGCATGGAGTCGAAGGCACCAAGACATGCCCTGAGCTGTGGTATCCCGGCCGGCGATGAGGAAGTTCAACACCAGGTCCACCAGAAAATCCGGTGACGAGTTGGGTTCGCTTTTCATAAAAAGGCCCACGAAACTGTCCCCGGCTTCCGTATCCAGCGACCGGGACAGCTGCTCCACGATGCCTTTGCTATATTCCCTCAGGCTTCGCATGTGGAATCGGCTGTCTCTTTCGGAGCCAACGGCGAAGAACTGAAAGAGGCCTGAGGCTGGCAAGTCAACACTGTGACTGATAAGTGATTGATTAATGTGTACATGACCAGGAGGAAGGAATCGGTACCGAGGCGCGCCAACCTGGCAGCACGAATCGCCTGAACACAATCCTCTGCGCCTCATCAAACGAGCGCAGAAACGGTGACACAGGATTCTCCAACGACCCGATGGAAGTTCCAAATCCGATCTCTCCGATCGAGTCCAGCGTGAAGCGGTTCAGCAAGTTGAAAAGGTCAACCACCGGTTCTGGGTTGTTAGACAATATCTCCAATACCTTCTGGCAGTTCCTCTGCAGAACTCGCCTGGGCTTCGTGGGCCACAGTGCTGCCCTCAGACACGACTTTACAGATGTTGGGTCCTACTGTTGCTAGATGTTCGTAGCATGTCAGTTTGAGTAAATCGGTTGTGCTTCGATGTCTGGCGTCGGGCTGGAGTGTCGCGACAGTGCTTCTTCAGAACTTGTTGTGATGTCTCTCTGCACTGCTGTGCTGCGGAAGGTCCTCTATTGCCAGTGTTGCGTCCGCACCGCTTCTTTGGCATGTTTTGTATTTTCTGAGCGGCAATCCGCACTCAAGCTTTGATAGCATCTTCACGGAATGGTCGCATGAGGTCCAGTCAGACAAGTGTACCGCAAGCTCATGTTCAACAAGCTGGCAAGCAGGTGGGCTTCATGTTCGAAGGGCATGTGTTGCTTGATACAAAACGAAAACTGACCAAGGCTTGCCCCTCGAACCAGCCAAGTCTCCAAATGTGATTTTTGAATCTGCTTGCGGTAAACATCTGCGATGCCGTCTTCCTCTGTTTGTACCAAAGGTCGCCATCTGCATTGAATATGCCGTCTCCCAACAACTCATGCACAGAATCATGGAAAGCTTCACCCTTCGGGAAATTGTCGAAGTTTGTCTTGAGCATGTACTCAACATTGCGAGGGTCTCTGGTAATAACCAAGGGTCGCATGAAGTATTGCAGTACGCCGCAGTGAAGGTAAAGCGTGTCACCATCTGTCTCGTGATATTGGGCCAAATTGCTGTGGGTTGTGTTCCTGGGTCGGGCGAGAAGGAGTGGAACGACATGATCGTTGCACGAACAAGCGATTTGGGACTTCTGATGCAAGAGCCTATCAGCCGGCCCTACAACTCGTGAGAACCATCTGTCGCCGCGCTGCCTGGCAATCCCCAACCCCTTCCTCGGTCGAGATGCTGGCTA
Organism: Symbiodinium sp. CCMP2456; assembly: GCA_905221635.1. NCBI lineage: Eukaryota > Dinophyceae > Suessiales > Symbiodiniaceae > Symbiodinium > Symbiodinium sp. CCMP2456. The sequence continues at coordinate 10,029 of CAJNDV010031158.1, read as the reverse complement.
AAGTTCTTCCACATATCTGGAAGGCATCCCAGCAGCCCCGGTCTGGTGAGCACGGTGCATCCTTTGGGCTGGCACCTGATTCTGTGGCATGTCCGTACTGTCAGAATCTGATGAGCTCTTGCGACTTTGCCAATTGTGATATTGATGCTGCTTCAGGCACTGGTGGAAGAAGTACTGCTTGAGAGCTGCCGCAGACAACAAACAAGCCGCTCCACCAACAACGACTTGAACGGTTGTCTTGTCCACCTGCCAAAAAAACCGTGTTTCCACAAGTTGCCAAGCATGCACTTGTGAGCCCGTCCAGCCCACCCCACCCACTCCAAATGCCTGCGTCGTCGACAACCTGACAGAAAGCATAGACCGAGTCCAAGCAACTCGGCCGTAAGGCAGCTAATTGCTATCTTGAACCAGTGGCTGCGCCGGTAGACTTTCCGACATTTACGAAGTCCGGCATACTCGCGCAAGAGGACAATAACACAGCAACCAAATCTTGCTAGATCCCTGTCGCAGCCAAGGGTGAGGGATCAAAAAAAACTATTTAAGGGATCAAAAAAAAACTATTTTCGGAGGATCAAAAAAAAACTATTCACACATCAAAAAAAACTATTTTGCTCCTGGCATGGGGCACGGCA
>CAJNDV010031157.1:15599-35406 GCA_905221635.1 Symbiodinium sp. CCMP2456 | reverse complement strand
TATCCGACAGATTAGCTCGTAAAATCATGAGGATTGTGCGTACTTAGCCTTGGGCATCTCGCCATGAGTGCGATGTGCTGCGGGGGACATTGGCCGGGCGAGCTCCAATCAAGCCTGTGTAAAAAAGGGTGACCCGAATAAGTTTCGGATTGTAAACTTAAGGGTTTAGGGTGCCCTTCAGTCCTCAAGGCTGTGGATGTTGTCCTTTCAAAAGGAACAGAACTCGAGTTCGAGCTTGGCGGCCAGACTGGCTTAAGACAGAAGTCAGAATAATGTTCTGGTTCCTGCATTAGCCACAATGAAGAATATCCCATAATTCCCATAGTTTAGGGTCTTTAAGGGAATGCAGGATTTATATCACCAAGCGTAGCACCAGTATCCCTTTAGTCTCCCCATATAGTATATCAGTATATCAGGTAGAACCTGGAAGCCCTAAACCCTAAACCCTAAACCCTAAACCCTAAACCCCTAAACCCTAAACCCTAAACCCTAAACCCTAAACCCTTAACCCTAAACCCTAGTATACCCCCCCAAGCTCCGTTCTTCTTTTTCAGGCCCAGCCTGAAGCCGAAACCTTCTGGACACAGGGTTTTCCACAGTGATATGATCTTATGGTCCTTTGGGACGGTTTAGGGTTTAGGGTTTAGGGTTTAGGGTTTAGGGTTTCGTAGAGTAGGATTTGCCCCATGTCCTGTTAATTCATGGTCAAGAGACAGGCTTGAGTCCACAACCGATTAGACGGACACCTGTTGGCTAAGCTTGAGGCCCCTACTAAACTCTGAATGTGTTGGACAACTTGCTTGCATGATTGGATTGGGACCTGCAAAGAGAGACCATGCAAGAGGAAAGGAACTATGCATTGAGGGGTCTGGGCACGATCTGGGCTTCATAAACCCACAGGAAAACTGAACTACGGCGTCCGTGCTGCCAGCAACCAATTCATCTAGTACTGCATCGGTCTTTCGAGGACTGATGACCAAACTCGCAGATCATGCTTAGAAGTGCCCCAAACACCCTAAACCCTAAACTAATATAACCCCTAAACCCTGAACTTATAAGCCCTAGACTAAACCGTGATTTCAAGCATCAATTTGGCGCAAGGAAAGCTATGACCTCTAAGTTCTGGACCCACCTTGTCGCTCTAACTCGAATAGTGGCCTAGGTTCTCTTGAAGGGATTCTTAAAGGTGTTCTATACGGGATCTGTAGGAGTTAGTGCCCATTATGGGTTCCCTCATAAAAACCAGACCGTAGGAGACAGGGCACCCTTCTTCTAACTAGTAGGGGGCTAAAACCTAAACCCTAAACCCTAAACCCTAAACCCTAAACCCGGCTGCTGGGGAACCTGGTGACTGAAGGTCCTTATGCCTATTGCTGAGTGGATGGGGGTGGAGGGCGCGCATCAGCGTGACGTCTTCCCCAACATCCAGAGCCTCAGACAGCCTCACTCCCTCTTTGGGGTTTAGGGTTTAGGGTTTAGGGTTTAGGGCTTTGGCTTCAGTTCTTGTCAGACTGCTGCGAAAAGTCAGGATGGGTTTGACCAACACACAACCCTTAAGCCTTGAACCATTGATTTTCCGGGAATCTTTGATTGGGCTTGTCCTGTGAGAAACTTCAACGCGTCGCACATATTGGCTACCAATGTGCTTTTCTCATCCTAAACAGTTGGTTTTGCACAGCTTCCTGCGCCTTAGCTATGAGATCCGCACCGACGTAATACCGTTTCCAGACCGGACTCAGACTGTCGGAACGCACAAGCAGGAGGCTGTTCAAATCCACTTCTGCCTAGAACATGGGCAGTGTTAGAAGGCCCTGATGGCGTAGGCAAGTCGCAGTCGACATCCCCGAACACCCGCAACCGATAAGAAACCCTGTTCGGCATTGTTTACTCGATTCACCTTAAGCCTTAAGCGGTACCTTGTGGGGGTTTGCTTAAAGGGACCTGACTTTCATTCCCTAATATTCACAACCCGTAGGTCACGGCTTGATGATCCAGCAGATATGGATCTGCACAAGGGGTATTGGCGACGGTATCCCTATTTCGCTACGAGTAGCCTTCTAACGTATGGCCCACAAGCCTATTCTCATACGTTCGGCCCCCTATATCACAGCGTTTAGCTCCAATACTCTGTCTAGCAACGACCTATGTAAGGACCCGAGGACTTTAGGCGTTGAGGAGTATAGTGCTCCGGGATCGTGAAGGTTTATCGCATATTCTATGCCTGGCCGACATCTCCTGAACCCCAACAGCCTAACATGGAGCCGTGACTCCTAAGCCCGAACGGGTAACGGGCTTAGGACCGAGGGTTTAATATAATATAGGTGCCTTCATAATTACCTATACTATTGTCTATTGTGGGGGCTCCTTAATGCAATTATAGTATAATATCCCCCTCCAAATCCTATTCTAATTGGATCTGGCAGGTTCCCGAACTCTCCGAAACTGCCAAAACTCTTCGCTGTAAACCTCTCTTTGGCCAGTGCAGATTTCAGGGTGGGAAACAATGAGAAACTTGGTATCCAAAACACAGTAGCTACTTTCGAGGTATGTTTCGAATTTACAGAGCTTGAAGTCCCTCAGCGTTGTGGAGGAAGTGATTAGGAGCATGTAAACATAAGGTTTAGGAAGCTGGGTTGCTTGGGGGCTTGAATATGTCAAACCCTGGGCACGGAAATTCAAGGGCCTTAATAATTGCCTAGACTATTTTGCGGGTTCTTTATTCTTATTATCGTATAATATACCCCAAAACCCTATTCTAATCCCTACATTTCTCTAAGCCCGAAACCCTGTACACCCCAAGCATCTAGGGATCATGGACCCTCAGAAGTGGATGGCGTAAGCTCGAGGGTCTACCCCGACCCTGAACTGTCGTTTCTTGTTTAAGGTTTAGGGTTTAAGGTTTAGGGTTTCTTCTTCTTCTTCTGCGGACTCCAGGGCCCTCATTAGGGCGCGTCCCAAAAATGAATGAATTCAAGCGGGTGAAACAGACGTGCATGGAGCAGCCTTGCCCGGTCTTTGCTGCCAGAAGCGCTTCGCCGTGACGCGAGGGCCCTCGCTGGACTTCTCCGCAATGTAGTTCTGTACCCAAGTCAGGGTCTCAGAACCAGGCACGTAATGGCGCTTGAGGGAAGCAATGGAGGCCTCCTCGTCAGTGCAGTCGCTGACGGCTCGTTCTGCGGCTGTGGGCATAAATGGCCCCAGGATCCTTGGCGCTGCTGTAGGTGGGGCAGAACCTACAAAGTGGGACCAGGCTCCCGAGCACACTCTTTTTTTGCGTGCCTTGATCGGTGCTTCGATTCTTGCTATCTCGTCCTTGGTCATGGGCGGATAGAGATGGCAGCAACGAAGTAGGCATGGCGAGGACTGCTTGAGGTGTTGTTGCACCTGCGTCACCACACCGAAATACTTGTGGCAGGCTGCACAGTGCTCAGAGATGGCAAAGTGTCGGCTAGGGCTGAGGTGCCCATGAGCCTTGGCCTGGTGCAAGCAAAGGTGTTTGCGAAGCAGGAAGCTTTTGTCACAGTGGCGACAGACATAGGGGCGCGGAGGTGAAGGAGGGGCATCGCCTGCGACGGCTGTCGCCACCAGCCCGAGCTTGCTGGATGTGCTTGGCTGGTCGCTGCCCCTCGTGTTTTGCCAACTTTCGAGCTCTTTGGTAAAAAGCCTTTCGGTGGCCTTAACCTGTCGCACCCACCATGTGGGATCTTCCCTGGTGGCAACAAGGAGTGCAGGGACCTCTTGACCTCTCGGCAGATGTCGACGGACGGCCGGTAGATACTGCGCCACTTGGTCGACGTCATCTGCAAGTTGACCCAGCCAAGAAGACGCTGGGTGGAGCAGAAAGTGGTCGCAGAGGAGGCCGGTCAGGGTATCATCAGCTCGGGTGACGATCTTGCATAGGAAGCCGGCTCTCGCTCTGGCTAAGGCGAGCGGTGGGGAGGTTGCGCCGGCTTGCAGGAGCACTGCATAAGGGTGTTCTTGCTCCTCGGCACTGGTGCGTCGGCACAGGTTGCGCCACAGGGCAATCAAGTGCCGTTCCCAAAGCCGCATGTGACAGGCAGCTCGTAGCACGAGTGCGGCCCCCGTGTGTACATATTTGGTGACCACAAGCGCTCGTAGCAGATTGCGCCTGACTGTGACGGAAAATTGTCGCGAGCTGAAAAGCACTCTACGCAACGGCCTTGCGGTGCCTTCCGCCCTGGAGTACCTAAAGTACAGATCTGGCGCAGGTGTTGCACTAGAGGTAATGATGCCCCCAAGGTGCTTGTAAGCAGAGACGACGGGAAGGCGGTGGGGCTCCTGTTGCCAAGGCGACTGGATAAGGAGGTGAGCCCCATCCTCGTCTCGACTGATACGGGTACCCCCGACTGCCTTCTTGGTCGCCTCAGAAATGACGACTGCTGTCTTGTCCGGCCCAAATTTGATGCTCATCCCCAGCGTCGTGGCATGTGCCGTAAGGAGAGCGACAGATTCCTCCGCCTCGCGGATGAGGTCTTCGTGTGTCGCCGCGACAAGCGGTTGGGTGAAGTCGTCAGCCCAGGCAGGGTGACCATAGCTGGAGGGCCGGCTGGTTGCTGCCCAATCTGGTCTGGCGGGAGGAGCGACCTTGTGTTGGGCCAATCCAGCATCAGCCAACAAGCTGTCGACTCGATGTAGATAGGCTGACAGTGTGAAGGCGAAGAGTATGTCGGCGGTGGGATCGCCTGGTCGTGACCCTCTGTGGGTGAGGGTTAAGGCGTGGTGGCCGCTCAACCTGAACCATGTTCCCGTCAGCAGGTCGGCGACGAGGCCGTTCAGGTGACTACTGACGTTAAGCCGTGGCAACTCTGCCATTTGTTGTAGGTGCTGCTTAAGCTCGACCAGCGCTCTGGGAGGCAAGTGCAATGAGTGGAGGAGCCGGACTAGTCCCTCATCAGAATCAGTGCCGGGCACTAGACTCTGTCGTATTATCGAGTAGAAGGCTGCCGCAAGGTCGTAAAAAACCACTGCCCATGGTTTGCGGAGCCCGTGCATCTGGTGCACGAAAGTCCGGATCGCAAGCGCAGGGAACTCGATGCCCACGCCCTCTTGGACACCTCCTTGCAAAGGTGGCATGTGAGGTAAGAGGTGCTGCTTGAGGCGGTTCCGAATGCATTTGTGGTAGATTTTCCCGGTGACACTGGAGATGAGTATCGACCGAAAATTCTCGCACCTAAGTGCGGCACCTGCCCGTTTTGCCAGAACTACGAGGTCCCCTCCCCTCCAGCCAACGGGCTCGCGTATCTGGAAGGTGGTCTTCATGAGGAGTGGAATCAACCTCCTCGCGGCTGCGACAGGGTGTAGTCGCAGTATCTCAGAGGTAACACCGTCAGGACCGGCTGCCTTGTTGTTGCGGAGGGTGACAACGGACTGCTCTGTCTGCCCGAGAGTGGGGATGACGCTGAGGTCAAAGCGGGGAGGGCCCGGTGGATGACGGGCTGGACTGACCTTACTAGCGTAGTCAGCGGCGGTTATGAGCTCGCCTGATTCCTGCGCCGCGAAATGGACACGCCAGCACTCTGCCCGTTCGACTGAGGTCTGGGCTTTCGTCCCATCAGGCTTGATGAGTGTAGGGAGAGGAGTAAGCCTGCCTCGCCTGGATGAGCATGCTGCCGGGAAGGCTCGCCGGATGGCTTGGTAAAGCTCTCTAGGGTTGCGGAAATCGCAGCCCATAGCTGCTTCGGCGAGCTTTTGCAAGTAGCCTCGTCTGTCGTTGTGGACTGCCTTTCGTAGCTGGCGTCCGAACCAGTCCAGAAGGGCGGCTGCTCTCGCTAGGCTATGGTCAACATCGCTGAGCCATGTGTCTGCAAGTGCAACTGCACGCGGTGTGAAATGACGGCCCTCTGCATGTAACCTGAGTCCTGCAAAGGCAATCATACACCAGCGCTTGGCATACTCTACTGTCTCATCCCGGAGGTACTTGCGAAGAGCCCTCCGCACCTGTACCAGCTCGAGGGTGCCCTTACTCAAGTAGGGTTGCACAGGTCGGCTCTTATCGGCACCTACGAGGCCACGTGCAGCTTGTATCCAGCTCTGAGATAGGCTGTGATAATGCTGGTCACTGTCGGTGCTCCAAGGGCAAACCGGTACACTGAGCATGGCCTCCTTTGCTGCCTCGGTGTTGTGAAACTGTGGGTCCGGGCGGACGGTTACCTTTGCACTGGTATAGAAACGGTCTGGCTGAGCTGCACGGGAGAAGCTGCATGTCAAGTGCACGGGGAGGTGGTCGTCCCTTTTTTGCAGGACTTCGACATCCGTAAGCACACTGGTAGACACATCAAAGGTCAGCCACGAGAGTGGAAGCATGATGTAGTCGATCCGGAACCATGCTCCATTCGGCTGTCGCCAGGTTCCGGAGGGTCCCCGGTGCACACCAGGGTGAGTGGACGGCAAGAACATGTCTGTGCTGACTAGAAAGTCGTGCAACAAGGCTCCCGCGACTGTCTCTGGCTCCTGGTCGTGGTCGTGGATGTGTGGGGAAACAACAGTACCGACTCTAGCGTTCGTGTCTGCGAGGACGATATATTCCATGCCTTCTGGACGCCGCTCGATGGTGGTACGGTATTGCTGCCAGTACCTTGCAACCTCTCGCACGTCAGCATGGGCACAGGACGGTACGTGAAGCACCAATATCATGATGCGTAGCCGGGCCGCTGTAATGGTGGCTACAAGGGCTCTAGGTTCACTGGTCAGCACTGTGACATCGGAGTCCTTGATATACATGGGTCCATTCGGCCCTTCCGCAAAAGGCACCTTCTTTGCTATCCAGAGGGCACAGCCACCCGTGCCTGCAGGGGTTGCGGATGATTGGTAGATAAGGTGCTCGGCATCGTGTTGGCTTTGATCGCCCGGGAGCCGGGTTTCTTGGAGGCCGGTGAACAACGGGTTCCAAGGCTCTAGGGCTTGCTTGAGAACGTGCTTGCGGCCGGGCATTCTCATGCCCACTGCTTGCGCGAGTGCGCCTGGCCGCTTGTCGCGGAGAGTAAGCACGTTGAAGGAAACGCAACTGAGTTGGTACCTTAGTTCCGAGGCGGGCATGTATATCTCTTTCTGGCCCTGTATGGGCGCAATCCACGGTCTGGGAGCAGCTGTTTGGAGCCTGTATGCCTCGCTCTCAAAGGAGTAGAGTGTAGGCACATCGCCAGGGCCTGGCAAGCAGGTCCAGGCCCATGGGAGAAGAGACCTGTGACGTCTGAGCAGTTCCGCCGGCCAGGTCGGCAGGCATCTGTTCCATGGGTCATCACTGACACGACGGGCACGCTTGGCGAGCTGGTCGACCAACTCGTTGCCTATGTGGCCGCTGTGTCCTTGCACGTGTGAATGTTGTAGCGTCACACGACACTCAACATATTGGCGGAGGGCAACGGCGAGGAATGCAAGGTCCCCATATGGGCTGTTGGTTTCCTGTGGTACTTTGGCGGCACCAAAGACTGGATAGCCGGCGCCTATGGCATCATACCTAAAAAGCACGGGCACTTGGTGGGTCGGAGCGAACTCAGCTGACCACACAAGGCCCCACAGGAGACCCAGGTATTCGGCTGTCAGCGCCGTATCGTTCTTCTCCCCTAAAAAATAGGGGGTTTCGGGGCAGGAGGCTGGTGCACTGGCGTGGCCGACAAGATAGCTTTGGTTGCCACAGTGGGCCCAAACTGCAAGTGCCCAGGCACATGGGCGAATGTCCGTCTCACTGGCACTGGCTGATCCATCCGTAAACAACTCAAAGAGAGACGGAGGGGGGCACCCTGCAGAGTGCCAAGTGCGCAGGTTGAGGAAGGCAGTGCGTAGGTGCAGCGGCACAGACTGATCGCTGAGAAGTGCCGTGAGGTCTGCATCTAGCCAGTCCATATCCTGGCTGTCGGCCGTCGTGGCTTTGCTATGCGGCAGTAGAGCTTCCATTGCAAGACTTTGCTGTTGATGGTCCGTGATGGCGACACTGTTCTCCAAGAGCACAATCTGTCGGGGCGCAGCCGGGGTGGAGGGCTGCGCAGCAGAGGTACTCGAGGGCTGATCGGTTGTTGCGAAGTGCTCGACAAGCACCTCGAGGAGCGTGGCTGTCTCGGAGAAGACCGTGTGTCTTGGAGGCTTCTGACTGCACTCTAACAAGGTGGGGTGGAGCACAACCTCGTCGAAGTCTTCAGTCTCGGACTCAGTGTCGTCACGGGTCCTACATTCTGACAAGTAGAAGGTGACTGTCTTGGCACCTGCGGCTGGTAACCTCCTGCGTCCACGGCTGGGTGTGGGAATCGGCCTGATCCCTGATTCGGGCCCTGCCTTCCTGTCGGCGGACGGCCAGGGTGCATTTGGAGGAGCACTGCAGTGTTCGGGAACACGGACTGCCCCTGTCAGGGTCGGCTGAAGGCAGACTAGTACACATAGTGCGCATAGTAGCGCTCTGGGACATCGAGAGGTCCAGTGTGTTCCTATTGCCAGGAAACACAAGGCTTGAAGCTGCGGGCCGTGACGAAAAACAACCTGCCAAAGGGTGCCTATATTACCTAGGGCCAGGACTAGGCAGAGGAAAGTGCCACCCCAAACAAGACCTTGGATGCGACCTTCAGAACACCCGGGCCTGGGGTCCTTTCTCTGGGCTTGACTTGCTGCAGAGGTAGCGCCGACGGCGGCGGGGGCAGTGACACCATGGTCTGTAGGTCCTTGTGCACGGTGGGATGTAGACGCCAAACCTTCCCCGGGTGGCCGACTGTCTGTGGCTTGCCTGTTGGCCGCATTGTGGCCATAGGCTCCGCCTGTTCCGCGGTGACCGGGCTGAGCCCTGTCATCTGGATGGTCGTGACTCGCAGGACCTCTGGTATCAGGGTCGTCCGCAGGCCTCTCGTCTCTCTGCCACCTGGGTACAAACTCGACGGTAAGTACTTGGCCTGCATGCACCTGCCTGAAGTGATTGCCTTCATCGCCAACTGCCGTACCGCCCCTCAGGCGGGTGTAAAAGTCTGTTGGGCAGCGTCTCTGCTGGCGCTGGCAAATATCGTGTACTGAAACGAGCCCGGCTGGGGCTGTTGCCCAATGCAGTCCCAGTAGGATCGGTCGTAGGTCCAAAAAGTAGGGGACCCGCGCATTGTCCTCGTGCCTCGCAGCTATAAAGGTCTGTCTTGGCAACCATCCTTGGTGCGCGTAATTGGTGATCGCTGGCGTTGGTGGGACAAAGAGAAAGTCGCGCGGCAAGATGCCGAGCTCTGTTGAGATGGCGGTCCACAGGGGGATCCCGGGCCGTCGGACGTCAGCAAGGCGCCGGGATCCTTGATCTGTAAGGATCCATACAGAATCAGCATGCGGGGTCAGGACCCCCTGACCTTGGAAGCCTCCCTCTGGCACCTCAAACATGCGCTGCAATGTGAGTGGCTCGGCAATGGGGTGTCCCATCTCATGTATGGAGAGCAGGTCTCCGGGCTGTACATGTATCGGGGTCTCTGCCTGTACCTCACCCTGGACATCGTTGAGATGAATCCTCACATTGTCCTCTGGTGTTAGGCCTGCAAGCCTGCGGATGCCATCTGCAGTGAGGACAGAAGGCACAACTTCCATGAAAATTCGCAGACCTCTTACCGTACAGACCATAAGCACGGGAACTCCATCATGCTGCCAAGCGGGCACCGCAAGGAGGCATACAAAGGAAAAAGGGGGCTGTATTGGCGCAGGGATCAGGTTTGGGAACAAATGCTTTCGAGATGTTTCTCTGGCACGCGTGGCTTGGAGAAGCACCTCGTCGAGCGTTGTTGTCGGCCTGATAAATACTTCTACTTCCTCAGGGGAAAAGTTCTGTGCGAAAATGAGGAGTTGCAGTGGGTCGGCCCCTGTGTGCTCCAGGTCCGTATAGCTTCCACTGGGCACACTGTGTGGGCGGGCATCGGACTCTTCTGTGGGGGCTGGCGGCGAGGCGCCGTCGTTCCTGGCAAGCTCCACTGTCGAGATGCGGTCAGAGGCTGGGGCACTTGGTTGTGTTGGTGCATCTTCAGACATGGGGTGGTAGATGACTCGGAAAACCTGCCCCGGCACTGAGTGAACCTGGCCTGTCTGTGGGTATCCATCTGCGAGCACGGCTACCCAATCTTCTGGGGCCTCTTGCTGAAGCGTGTCCAAAAGAAGCCCAGCGTCGAAGCAGTTGCCGGCAACGGGGTATGCTCGCCAACCTCTTTGGATATGCCTGCAGTCCAAGACGGCAAGGTGCCAATTGGTATCTGGAGGACAAAGAGGGGTAGTGCAGACGGCGATGGTCGCGCCGCAGGGCACACCTTGGACGGCCACATCAAGGGGTCGGGGGCTTGCCGCGAAGAGAGAGATGCTCGCTGCTGTTTGTCCGACGGCCCTGGCAATGGATTGCCGGTGTCGGTGGGTGTCGTTGGGCCCAACGACGTGCAGACGAATGGAGTCCTCTTGCACCAAACAGTATGCATGTTCGACGGGCGGCGAAATGGCCGGCGGATCAAAGTTCCATGTTGCTTGACTGGAAAGGGCTGCTTCAAGTTCATACCGGCCGTCTGCTCCTTCGGTTTCGGTGCGGAAAAGGACGAGCGAGCTAGGCGTGACATAGACAAGCTCGTCCTCTGCAATGGGTTCACCGCTGGCACCAACGGTAACAAAGACCTCTAGCCTCGCAGGAAGGTTAGCCGCACGTATGAGGTCAGCCCGTGTGACCAGAGCGGGAATATGCACAACAAACAGACGCTGATCGATCTGTGTGGTGTCAAAGCAGATCCCTGGTCGGCCCTTCCAGGCGGGAAGAGCATTGAAAACGGCAATACCTGGCACCGGCTGCGGGGTAATGGGTAGCAGCGTAGGATACAGTTCGCGAACACTGGACACTCTGTGCTGCTGCAGGCTTTGAACGAGCTCACCGATTTTGGCCGGAGAGCTGATTGTTACGGTGGCAAGTTCTGGGGTATAGTCCTGCTTGAGAACAAGACAGTGGATGGTTCGCATGGCTGCGGCCTGAACGCTTTCAAACCCTTCGCTCCCATGTCCGGCCAGGCCGTGATGGCGAGGCTTGTTGGGGGGCCCCGGAAGCCATTGCTCTCTAGGGCCAACAGCGTCGTCGCTCACATCCGCTGTGGTCGGTGCCTCATGGTTGCTCATATCCTGAAGGTCACCTAACCTTTGGCAGGGGTGAGTGTGGCGAAGCATGGGCAAATGGATTGCAAGGAGCTCACTCTGTAAGGTGGCTTTCCGTTCAACACTGGTGTCTTGACCGGCGGGACCTGCATGCATGGGTTCAGGGCCGCCCGGCCGGCCAGGGGGGGACCGACTACGCTCGGTTCTGTCGTTGTTTCCATCGGGACCGGGGGGGCCTGGTGCAGTCCCCTCTGGTTGCCCTGAGGAGTGATTTACGTCGGTGTCCGAATGGTCACAAGATTCTGCGGCATCGGTGGAACCTGGGTTCTCAGTGGCCCCTGGTTCGGAATCCGAAGTAACAGGCACATACTGAATTGTGAGAGCATCGCCGTTGGCAAGGAGTAAGGTGTCGCCTTCAATGGGGGCCCCTTCTATTTGTGGCTGCCAGCCTTCAGGAGCGAAAACTGCGAATCGCTCAGCCAGCTCAGAGTGGCTGTATCGCCCACCCGGTGCAAGGAGCTGGTGCCAGCCTTGAAGAATGGGTCGACAATCAATCCCGACTAGGGTGGTCAAAGGCCTTGGCCTACCTGGTGGTATGGGCACATTGGGGAACTCTCCTGTGATGAGTGCGACTCCCCGACAATGGTAGCCCTGCTGACTGGCATCTGCTCGTCCAGTCCTGACTGCCTGGACCGTGATCATGTGTGGGGCGAATCCATATTCTTCGGCAAGGCTGACGAGGTGCTCTCCTGGAGGGTGATGCATGCGATGTAGCCTGACTTCATGGCTGAAGACGAGACAGACGTAGGGACCCCTGTGGCCTCCTGGAGAAACCGGGAGGGTTGCTGCAGGATCCCAGTTCTCTGTGGAAATCAGCATTGTGGAGAGGAAGCCTCTGGGAGTCGGCAGTTGTCCGGCTGGCACAAAAGCAACACTCCCCCCAATGTTTGTTTCAACAATGGTGTCAGCTGGCATGGGCCTCCCTAGGCCATATGGAAACACGTGCACCGTGCCGTCGTCGGGCACACCGGCTGCTTCACAGAGTTGCGCTCTGCTAGTACGGCCTGGTAGCATTGCAGCGAAGAACCTGCCGTCACAGGCTCGGAGGTCGAGCACTGCAATAGGCTCATGTCGCACCCAAGCAGGCATGGCTAGTGCCGTCCCCCAAGTTGTAGAAAGCTGGGGGCGTACTGCGAAGTAGTTGGGATACGCATTATATGTGTCGTCATCAACAGTGAAAGATACTGCATTGAGTGCCTCTGTGATCGTTGCTGGAATGCGGATGGTAGCACGGGTCTCGATTGGTGCACAATCAAGACGTAGCACAATGAACTTAGCATCGACCGTGGGCTCCTCGTCCGAGTCATCGGTGGGCTCAGCAGCATCTCTAAGGTGCCCCAGACGTTGATGATGGTTCTGGGGCTCTCCGGTGGCGTCGAGTGGTATCTCTTCTGGCTCTACCACAGGATCATCCCCTCCAAAATAGAGCCTGTGCAGGAGACTGGGACCTGCTGCTGCGCGGTAGCTCTCAACTCCGCCTGCAGGGACCTCAGCAGGTGCTCGTCTGATGACGACGACTGGCAAGGAATGGCCTTCCGCGGGGTGATGGTCGGAAGGATACCTCTGTACACAGTACATTTGGCTTGGCCCATCTGTTAATCCCAGAGCAAAGAGGAGGTCATGCGCTGTAACTGGTGCGGGCAGGGTCTGGCAACTTACATCTCTGGCAACCTGACGTGCGTCACACAACACTGTGACGGTGTGGCCGGTAGTACCTGCAGTGCTCGATGCTGGATGGCAGTCTTTGACGAAGATGACTTCGGAGCAAGCCTGGCCTTCTAACTCTAGGTCGTGAAGCACACCTGTGGTCCTGATCGCAAGTCCATCAGTGGCGACCTGCAGGGTCTGGCCCAGGGCTGCATATACATCTGAGCCAGGGAAGAAAGAGAGATCAAGCCAGAACCGCTCGGAGCCCCGAAATACAAGACGGACAGGGAAGAACCTGGTCGTTATCATGTGCCGCAAGGACCCCCACTCCGCAGTGGGGGCGAAAAGGGCTGGAAAGACCACGGGCTGTGAAGGAAGACAGTCAGCCCTGATAAACGTAAGAACGTCTCCACACTGCAAATGGAGCGGCGCGGTTCCAGTGCTGGGCATGTCCCTGCATTCAACCCAAAGCATAATCTCTCTGTCGTCGTGTGTCGTCTGCGGCAGGACCTTGTGGAGGAGTTCTGCGGCTGTCGACAGTCTAGGCACATGTTCGGCATAGTACCTGCCGCCTACTCTGGTCAGGTCAATGGCGACAACAACCTGGTCTTGACAGGAGACTTCTGGAGGGTAGAGCAGCACAGTGGCATAACCTTCACATCTTTGAGGAAGGGCTGGCACAATACTGCTGAGGCCGGGGCGGCAACGCTGGGCCCAAGCGAGGATGTTTTCCAGCAGTGCTGTAGGTCCTGCACTTTTATCGCACGGGAAGGCTCTATAGAGCGGCTGGTAGGTTGCTGCAAGTATAGTCACCCCGATCGCATTGTCGGGGTTCGACATTTCTCGATCTGCACCTACAAGAGGCAGGACCAGAGGCTCGGCATCCAGAGGGATGGTGTATTCTGGTTTGCTGGGCCTCGCGGGCGCCTGTCGCATCCTATTCGCAGAGGCCGCGGGGGGTGGAAAAGTCTCTGGCATCAAACCTATTGCAACCTGCGCCTCGGCAACAGCCTCTGTCCAGAGAGGCGGCGCTGCCCAAACTTGCCCCGGAATGTTACGGAAGCCTATGAACCACAAGAGAAGGCGGGTAACAAAACCGGGCCTGCACACCTTATAGGTGACACGGGGCCTGTAGCGTTCTCGCTTGCCCTGCTGTTTTGCCGCTCTCGTAAGGGGGGAGGGCGCTGCAGAACCTGGGCATCTTCCGGGTGTATAGGCTGCTATAGGCTGCAAAAAGGCACACGGGATGCCGACTGCTGGCAGGAGGAGCAGTCGTCCAAGCGGGCTCTTGTGGGCTCCCAAAGCAACCACATAGAGCCTGATCATGGCTGTCGTTGCCAGCAGTAAAAAGTGCAGGAAAAAGGCTTGCAGCCCTGTGTACAAGGCAAACACTAGAGAAGTGCCGTCAAGCAGATCCGGTTTGTCGGCGAACACCCCAGAGCTACCGATGTGTTTCTTAAGCGCTCGACAAACCGGACAAAAGGGGCCTCTGCGTATGAAGCAAAAGGCACGTTCTATGAGGAGCTCTGGATCTGAACCAGGCTCCGGCTTCGGCAAGGGCTGTGGCCCAGGTTGAGGCGGGGCCAGGCCACAGAAAACACAAGTCCGGTGTCTCTGGGCTCTAGCGAGGAAGACGGGACCGGGAACTCCACAGGAGACAAGAGACCAATGTCCCTGCGAAGCCCCTGTCCAGCAACATAGGGACTGCTTGCACCGAGCACAGCCCTCGTGTGGGCCGGCACCTATACGTTGGGCTTGCTCCTTGTCATACGCGAAGGACCTGTGGGCCACTGTCCCAGAGCTACCGATACAGTTGTTTAGCGCTCCACAGTTTCGCAACGATAAGGCAAAGGCTGTGACCCCAGGAACTGGCCTGGCACGTTCGGCCGCACCAGACCTGACCGTGATCATCAAGGCCTTGGCGGTATAGTCAAAACCAGACTGTAAAGGTCTGACCGCCTTGAATATTGTAGGCTTGCTCCTACTGAGAAGGGAACATCCCAGAAACTGATCTACAGCAGGGGAAAATGGACGGACATGTACATTCTGTACACCACTTACTCTGCGCTCACCGTTGTGGCCGTGCCTCTGGTCAAAGCACTCATCGAGAACGGAAAAACCGCTTTGCCCGAGGGGGAACTCGTCAGTGGTCAACTGGGAGCCACCCAAAGGCTCAGCTGACACACCGACTGGCCTCTCCAGGCAGCTTTGTCCTTCCTCTCGACGAGTTCTTTTGCACGGCACCGCGGTCAGAAGGTGCGCTGCTAACCCAGCTTCCCCAGGCCGGGCGACTGGGTCCCATCCTTCATCTCGCTGTCCTCTACGTCCGGGTGATCTGAGTCGTCCTCGTCCAGTGCCACCGCAGAGGGCGCCGGACCGGAAGCATAGGGAGGAAGCCCAGATGGGCGCATACCCGCACCCTGGAAGGGCAGCATCGGATTGGAACCATCCATCGCTCTGCGCGCAGCCAACTTGTCTGCAAGAGCACTGTGGCTTTGGCTTGCAACTGGGGCCTGCTTGGTCGCAGACTTGATGTCCTGTCGCGGTGGTTCCACTGTTGTTGGGACTCTGGGAGTCCCTAGGTCCCGCTGTCCCGGATGCGCCGGTGAGGAGACCATGTCCACTTTGAGAAATTTCGAGGGATGCTGCATGTCGTCCGTCGTAGGTTCTGTCGACTTCCCCAGTCGGGGGGCCGCCGAAGCGCTGGCATCCTGGTTCGTTGTCACCGGCGCTTGATCCAGGTACCTTGTCTGTCCATCCATAGCCGGGATAGTAGTCCGTGCAGATGTCGCCGTGGCCCCAATGGAGGCCAAGAGTTGCTGTATCTCTGGGCTGAGCTGCTTGCTCTGCCCGGCTGCCGGCCTCGGTGCAGCCAAGGCCTTGTGCAGAATGTGTTCCAGTGTGGAACCCTCCTCCTGGTCCCATCCTGATCGCAGCTTCGCCCATTCTTCGCCTGCGGCTACTTGCTCGGCACTGCTCGGCGCGGCCTCGTTGCCTCGCAAAAAGGCATTCTGTATGGACTCGTACGCTTTGCTCTGCTCGTAGGAGGCCTCCTCGATGTCCTTCTCCCTTTTTGCATTGTCTTTGTGGAACTTCGCACGCTCCCGCAGGAACGATTCTTCGAGGCCCTTTTGGAAAGCGCGCCATTGCTCCGAAGCTTTGTCCTTGGAGACCAGCAACTTCTGCAGCTTGATCTCTGCCTTTCGCGCTGTATTGAGCAGCCCCTGTAGACCATGTGCCAGGCCGAAATGCTGTAGCTGTGGCTCCGTAGCACTTGCCGTCGTCCGGACGTCTGCTGTACTCTGTGGCATGGTAGTGTACGACGGGAAGGAATGTGCCTGGCCTTGTCCCTGTGGCTGTCGCCAGGGTCGCGGCTGCTCGGACCGCAACTGTGGAGACCAAGCTCCACGCCACAAATGCCCCCACTCCTGTCCTTCGTTTCGCCATGGCTGTTTGTTCTTGGCGCCGCGTCCCATCACCCGGCACTGACGTAACAAGCTCCGGCGCTGCGTCACTGGTGTGCCGTGGTGAGAAGCCAGAAGTTGCAGCTGTTTGAAGCTGGCACCTCGACCTGCACGTAGAACTCGGCGGGCAGCTGAGCGACGTTGTCTCTGACGTCGATGCCACGTAGGGGAGCTATAGTACGGCGTTGCGCCGTCCGCTCGAACCCTGACGCACCTTGAGGTGCTGGGGCCTTCGATCTTCCTACAGCTACGGCCAGCTAGTAGGCAATTCGAGCCCTGGTTTAGGGTTTAGGGTTTATATAGGGTTTAGGATGGCCAGCTGTAGGGTTGAAGAGTCAGACTTAGACAGTCAGGGAAGCCCACATGTAGGATTCGGTTGGATATGAAGGTACCGGGTTCAAGGTGACGGGTTGCTGCATAAGCTTAGTTTGCAAATCCACGTAGTAGAGTAGGGTAGAGTAGGCAACCGTGAACCGTTAACCTGTTGGGGGTAGTGCGATCCTTGTATAATCTTTCAAGGTCAACCTTTAAGTCCCCCAGGTTACTGGGCAAGTATGGCGTGCATATGTCAGAACTCTGCGACATGCCCACGTTTTTTTTTTGAACCTCCATAGCGGCGACGCTCTTCAGGGTTCAACCGGAGTGTGTGACCGCAGCGCCCTTAAACCTACTACGCTGCAGTTCCTAGGTGGTTTCGACCACCTTCGTACGGCTAAGCTGGTACGCACTTGCGCCTGGATGGGCGTGGTTAAGACGGCTCAGGTTTAAGGGCTCGGAGCAGGCATTTGCCTAAGCTTTGCCGTAGATGCCGCGAAGTGGCTTCCAACGGCAAGTGCCAGATCAGTTTTGGAAATGGGTCACACGTGCCTTATTTCCTGAACCGGTCTTGTTTTGTCGAAGCCTATGACACGGCACAGTTTTGTGGTGCCAGCTGGTGTACGTCGCGATCTTGATCTGTCTTGTTTCAAGGCCCAGATAAACTCAACCTTAAACTCAACCTCCAACCTAGCCCTTGAGCTTAAACCCTGCAAAACAAATCAGCCCTAAGCTTCGTGATGTATCCACCGCTCGGACAAGCTTTAGTTATTCTTGTTGCTCTGAGAGCACTGCCTGCCGTGGCAAGACCTGATCTGCCCAGAAATGGGCAGAGCTTGAACGCACGCTTCAAAACGGCTGGGAGATGGGCTTTCGAGCGACAGGGTCCACGACTTTAGGGTTCTATATTGTAACCTAAACCTACAGCCCTATAGACCCTTGACTGTGGTAGGATATTTCATCCGGCAGATCTTGAAAAAGTCTGCGCTTTCAGTTTTCAGCCCGGAGCCCTCCGCTGGGGCCATTTTCGTATTGGAAAAAACCCACAACCTTCAATTTGCGGATTGTACGTGCTTTAAACGGCTCCTTTTTGATGAGCTTGCTTTTGCACATGAATGAAACATGAGTAAATAAAAATAAATATTACATGTATATACACACCTGTGTCTATGTGTATATATGAGAGAGAGGCATATATCATGTATTCATGTATGCTTCAAAAGGCAAGACGGTTCTAGAACCCTGAGGTGGACCACTGTACTTAAGACCGCAAACCCTGAGCCCCAAAACTGATTCGTAAAGTCCTGGCCTCAACTCGCATCCTACAGCGCATGCTGCTGCCACGATGCTCGGAGCAGGTATGGGAGTTCTTAGATTTATGGTCTCATTGGGGATCGTTGTATTCAGTCCCCCCCCCCCCCCCCCCCATCCTCGAATCGTCGTGGACATCTAGCCGCTGCTGGCGAGGAAGCCCAATGCGCCTGAGTTAAGCTATATAACTACTTGATATCCACATGGGTGGTTGTCAAAATTATGGTCCCTTTTTGGGTCCTTAATATAATACGGCACCTATTATTTAGGGTACCCCAAAAGGGACCGTAATTTTGACAACTACCCACATACTAGACCTCTTCACAAAAACAGGCATATCAAGCTCGCTGGGAACCCTGGAACCCCTTACTGTAGATTGTAAACCCTAAACGGCCCTAAACCGCTGGTACCCTTTATCGACCCCCTTAAGAGGAACGCTTAGTACCCAAACCATAGAATCCCTTAAAAAGAGCCCTGAGAACCTTAGGGCTGTTTGGTGCTTTGGGTTTAGGGTTCCGAAAACGAATCCCGCTGAACCCTAAATCCTAAACCCTACCTCATGACCTCGCCAGCTGCATTGGAGCGTTCTTCTCGAGCCTACACGACGCTGGAGGCTACCGCCTTACACGAGTCCGTTCCTCCAGACCGCTGGTGCGTCACGCGCTCGGACTTGAAGTACTTGGGCCAGGAGGTGCAGAAGGGCATCAAAGGAGGGGCAATCCGCCGACCTGACGATGGCAGCGACGATTTTAAGGTCTCTGACACGCTTTATGGTCCAAGCATCTATACAGTGAACAAGCAGCACATCATGCCAGTGACGGAGAAGTTCGGTAAAGTGAGTTGGGCATTGTTGCAACATCCGGATGGTTTGGACTGCGATCTCTTTATCAGCCATGCTTGGCAGGAGGGCGTTTTCGAGTTCCTTTCTAAAGTGTTGCATTCTTGGCCTGCAAACGCACGACACGCCTGGTGCTGCATGCTGGCCAATCCTCAGAATTTGGACATCGGTGTTTTGTTGCAGTCTCCCAGCAGCTCACCCTTTGCGGTGGCACTCAAAGCCTCGACATGCGTTCTGGTGGTACCAAACCGCCACTGCAGCATCTACACCAGGCTCGACCACGATATGTGAGTGAGGGGCTTCAAACCCTAAACCCCAAAAGCCCTCTCAATCCCGAGCTCCTTCACCCCGACACCCTGAACCCCTAACCCCTCGCAAAAACAGACGTCACATGAGTGAGGCTTTGGTGTGGCTACGAAGCCTTTCGAGCGCATGAGGAAGGCCGGAGCACGAAGCCAAAGAACTGCATACTAAGGGAGCCTTAATAATTGCCTATACTATTTTGAATTTGGGGATTCCTTAAAATTTTCGTAGAGTATACCCCAAAACCCTGCTCGAATGATTAAGGCCCCTACACTAGGTTTTGCGTCTAGGGTTTATAGAGTTAATGTAGGGACCTGACTGAGAGTCTTCTGGTCCTCATTACGGCTCTTTTCATGGATGCTAATATTTTGAGGTCACAGGACCTCGGTTTCTCAACCAGGTTCCTACATGAGGTTTCGGGTTTCGGGTTCATAGGTACATGAAAGTTCAGGGTTCGGTTCATGGCTCAGGGCTTTAAACGTAGTGTTTAGGTGTTTTTAGGGTTACCATATTTTTGTTTTAAGAACTTCCTTTAGACAGCGTATTATGGGTGGTCTGGTCTTCTACCGGTACCTCTTGTTGGATAGCATGTCTTATATAGGTCGGATCCTCTGAAAAGAAGCCAAGCTAACCCCAGCAAGGTACTGGTTGCTTTGTTCCCGAAAGCATCGCGAAGGGTTCTTCCGTGCGGAGCCCCGCAGAGAAAATACATAGAGAATACATGGGGTCAAGTACACTTGACTTTACGAACACTTGACTTTATGACATTTGACTTTACCACTTTACC
>CAJNDV010031157.1:3063-14571 GCA_905221635.1 Symbiodinium sp. CCMP2456 | reverse complement strand
GCCCCCAGCCCCCAGCCCCCAGCCCAGGCCCCGGGCTGGGCTGGGCTGGGCTGGGCTGGGCTGGGCTGGGCTGGGCTGGGCTGGGCTGGGCTTGGGCTGGGCTGGGCTGGTCTGAAAAGCTTGGAAGGGGATGTCCAAAAGAGAAAAACCTTGGACTTTTTCATTTTGGCACCCTTAAACCCTTAAGCCCTAAGTCCTAAGCCTGAGTAAGGTCTAAAGCTCCATACCCAAGTTTTGAGGTTTACAGCCCTAAACCTTCACCCTATAGCGGTTTAGGGGTTTAGGGGTTTAGGGTTTCTGTGGCAGGACTGTCGGGCATTTTAATGAGCGTCTGCTTCACGTGCATCCATGACCTGTTAGAAAACAGAGTCGTGCGCGGGCATCCCGTCTTCATGGAGGAGGGCTTGTAAAGGGTCGTCGACAGTGCCTGTGTGTTTATAGGGATGTTTAAGCAGGTTGCGTACGGTCTTTGCAGGCTTGGCTTTTGGGGTTCCTGAGACGATATCGCCTGTTCTCGATCTCAGTTTCGGCAAGAATTTGTGGATGATCTGCGGCGTCGCTTTGCAGGCTTTGGCTGGCGAAGGTTGTTCGCAAACCATCTTTCCAGCGTTCCCAAGCTGTGTTCCAAGCTGATCGGAGTCCTTCTTGCTACCCCAGAGGGTCCATATATACTACCATTATGGAATTAGGTCCCACAAAACCATCCTGATTATGGTTTTGGGGACCTAATTCCATCATAGTAGTGTATATGGACCCCCTTGCTACTGTCTGCGCTCAGTGGGATGCCGCAATTCATCAGGCCCAGGGGTAAAGCAGGGTTTCTGGGAGGTCTGGCACGACCTAACGCCGGATCATCCGGAGCTCCGAAACGAAACACTTCGGACCTGCAAGCCCGAAGGACCTAACCCAGAAACTCTCTCAACCCACACTCTTACCCAAACACCCTCAACACTGAACCCTAAAGCCTACAAACAACCGTATACCTTCGAAACCCTGAAGACTAGACACGTTAAACCACCATGTCGTAACCCAGGCTTTCCTTGTGCTTGATGACTGCTACGGCTTTCGCCAGCGTCTGCATGGAGCACCAAATGTGCCGGAAAATCATGAACAGGATGCTTGCCTATGATTCGCCATGCGGTTTCGACAAACTCATCTTTAAAAATTCGCGGAAAGAAGGTTGACAAAGTCATAAAGCCCGTGGCCTTGCACAGCCTTCAAAACCCCTTATGAAGCCATATATGACTCGACAGACGATTAAAGTTACGGGTTGAGGACTCATTGACAGCGGGTGAAGGGAATCTGCCATTACAGAATGCCTTCCAGGACAGGGGCCTTCATGTGCGGCTCCCTTCTCTACCCCTGGCAGTCGCCAACTCTTCCCGACTATGACGAGCTCGACATGCTCGGCGCTGCTGCTCTGACACCCCTCCTGCATTCTCTGTTTGTTACCGGCATCCTCATCTTCGGTTTGCTGGAGGCATAGAAGCCTCTTGTTTCAGCCGAAAAGCCCACACATGTACCAAAGTTACCAAAGCGTAAGATAGGGGCCTAAATGCTTTCTACTGCTGTTTTGGGGCTCCTTATTAGTATAGTACACTCTATGCCAAAACCTATTGGGGTATTTAGGCCCCTACATTACGTCCCGCAAAGCTTCAGATCCGGCAAGCCCGGAGCGTAAATGGCGGGCAGGAATTTGGGTTTAGGATCTTAGGGTTTAGGGTTTAGGGCAGGGTTTAGGGAAGAGTACTGTACGTAAACTCTGCTTAAACCTTTCTGGGGTAGTATAATCCCTCAACAAACTAACTGTATTATCCCAACGGTTAGCCTTTTGATCCCCGAATTGGACAAGCAAGCCCCTTAGCATTGTTCCAGGTCGACCGTGTCAACGGGCAAAGTCAGAAAGAGGAGGCGAGGCAGCTCAGCCGTGGATTTCAAGGCGCCTTCGGCACCTATTTCCGAGTTTGGGGCCCGGCTACCCCAGTTACAACCACCCTGTCTTCCACTTTGCCACCAGCACTGCCACCAGAATCCTCGGCCGCCATCATCACCAGCTTCCGTTTCTGCACGAGTATCGTCGAAGCACGTGTTCCTCAGTTTTGTGTTCATCAGTTCCTCCCGTCTCCTTTGTCATTTGTCACCCCTTCAGCACCACCATCATCGTCATTACCACCGGAACCGGCAGAATCGGCAGCAAAAAGCATTATCGGCACCATCGTGCTGTCTGCCGTCTGCCGTCATAGCCAATATTAGGACATTGGCATTGCGGTTGCATCCTCAACAGCATTAGTTGCAGCAAGACCACCATCATCATCTTCTTGTTCATCATCATCATCACCATCACCATCACCATCACCATCACCATCATCATCACCACCACCGTCATCGACATCATGACCATCATCATAACCGCCGCTGTCAACAGACATGCCTCACAATCGCAAGCATCGCCATCATCGTCATCACCATCAGCCACAATGCCAATGCTCATCGTCATCGGCATTACCTCCCCACGTCAAAGTCTCACCGGTAGCGGTATCGTCATCCCATCAAGCCTGTGGCCATGACTCCTCTCTCCATGAACAACTTCTTCCTGCTCTTAAACCCTACAGTAACCAGAATCGTCATCACCATCATCAACCCCATCGTGGGCCATGGCTGTCCATCATCCACGATCATCAGCTTGGCCATGCCCTGTGAAGGCATCTTCATGGCCACCACCGTCATGGTACCCAGTCATATCTTTTTCTTCACCATCATCATTGGCATTGTTCTCGCCCTTAAGCCTCAAACTCACCGAAAGCATGAAAGTCACTCAGAAGTGCCACGTGCCATTTAGCGGAGGTATATATTGGTACCATCAGGACGACTTCGATAAACTAGTCGGTTAGAAAGCACACTGGCTAATCCCTTACAGCGAGCAGTGTCTAAAAATATGGGACTTGATGAACTTGTCTGGGAGGCGACAACACATACGATTAATGTGTTGGGGCCGACCACAGCCCCTAAAGCCAACCTTGTCTGAATAACTGGTAATCCAAATTTGCCTTCAAAATTTGCAAGGCCCCTGTGGCCCTATGCTGTTGCCCTAGATTACTCTACCTTCGCAAGTGCTGCGCCGTTGCAGGCCATTGTTTCCGTAGTAGAATTGTTTGGCAATTTGCCCGTGCAAGGCAGCATCGCGCATGCCAAGTGCTCCGAAGCAGCCGACGCCACGAAGATTTTTCAGGAGATTGGTCACAGGACCTGCGACGTAGACTACGCCATCCATGTGCTTCTGGCTGCAGGGATGTCTACGCCGACACTTCGCAAAGTCGCATGCGCAGGGGTCGACATTTCCGGTGCAGGATACACCGAAATTGCATTTCCCTGTTTGGACCTGGGGCCGTTCCTTCTTCATGGCCTACTGCTGACCGCTGTACTACCCGCATATAATCCTGAGATTATGTACCGTTGCATTCCTGGCGTCATCTCTCTTTGTTGTCGGGTTGCACTGCTCGCTATACTCTGGTGTCGGCCGAAGGACGAGAGATGCTTTACTCTTAAAATGATGTCAAAGATGATTGCCATGCATGTGGGCTTCACTGGTCCTGTGGTGGTTATGACTAAAATTACAGCCTCAAGCAATGATTGGCCATATCTCACGGTAGCTCTCTTCATCATGTTCGCGCACATCGCAATGCTTGGGTTCGCATGCTTCTTGGCTTTGAAGTGATTGGCCATGCGTACGCCATAAACCCTAAACCCCAAACCCTAAATCCTAAACCCTAAATTCCTGAACCCTAAACCCTGAACCCTACATCCTAAACCCTAAACTCCGTGCTGAAACCCTCAACCCAAAACCTCGGAGTCCGAGTTGCGACAGCCTAATATCCCTGCAAAATAGCTTGCAAAATCATCCGCGTTGTGAGTCCGAGGTTTCAGAAAATGCGGGGGGGTACCTTATTTACGTGCTCCTATAAAATTCAGGATTCGTGTACCTACAGTTCCATATGAAGATCGCCTTGTTTTTGGAAACCCTAAACCCTAAATCCCTAAACCGTAAACCCCTAAATCCCTAAACCCTAAACCCATATGATAGTGAAGGTCTGGGAATGCGACGAATGGCGACACGTCTACCTGCTGGGCCCTGCATTCTGCAACTTTTTCTTGGTCGCGGCTGTTGCGGTGCCGCTAGCACCCAGGTCGCATGGAAGTAGCTCTACACTAAGGTTACCTCGTGTTTCTGCCAAATGGAGCCCCCACCATCGCAGAAGAAAGTCATGCGCAATATTCTGAGGGAAGATGCTTGGGTCCAGAAGAAGCTTCACTTGATACTTGACCTAAGAGCCCAGAAGGGAAAGAAGGACACTCCACCACACTAAACCCAATTGTGTGTGGTCGGGCTCTTTGGGATCAGGTGCAGTGCCTGGCACTTCACCCTGCGTGCCGGCCGTGGAGATGGAAAGTGACACCGACCCATCAGATTCTAATGACTCGTCGGATGAGGCAACAAACTGAGGTTGCTCCAAAAACGGCGAGTGACCTGGGCCTTTGGTTCAGGCTTGGGAATGGGTCTTGTGCCAGACACGCAGTGATTGACGTTTGCTGAAGATGATGCCCGCTCTCTCTGGGCAGTCCCTCCTCGGCATACAAGTTCTTGCCTATCGGCACATGCTCATACAACTGTGTACACGAGCACGCCGGGTTGTGCGCTTTTTTTGTCATTGCCATGCCATGGTCATTTTTAGTGTCAGTGCTACCATCGTTATGACAACAATAGCAATTTCGATTAGTATCACTGTTTTTGCCTAGTAGTGGTAGTAGCCGTAGTCGTAGTAGTAGTAGTAGTAGTAGTAGTCGTCGTCGTCGTCGTCGTAGTAGTCGTAGTAGTAGCAGTAGATAGTAGTTATAGTAGATAGTAGTTATAGTACATAGTAGTAGTTATAGTAGATAGTAGTGGTAGTAGTAGCAGTAGTAGTAGTAGTAGTAGTAGTAGTAGTTGTAGTAGTAGTAGTAGTAGTAGTGGTCGTATTAGTAGTAGCAGTAGCAGTAGGAGTAGGAGTAGTAGTGGTCGTCGTAGGAGTAGTAGTAGTAGCAGTAGTAGTAGTAGTAGAAGTAGTAGTAGTAGTAGTAGTAGTAGTAGTAGCAGCAGCAGAAGTAGTAGCCGTCGTCTTAGTAGTTGCCTCGGTAGTGGTAGCAGTGGTTGTGGCAGTTGCAGTTGGAGTAGCAGTGGCAGTAGCAACAGCAGTAGTAGCAGTAGTATGTATGTATGTATGTTTGTTTGTTTGTTTGTGTACATACCTTGTTCTTCGTCCTTGCTTACCTCTGACTTTGTGTTTATGGCAATGCTAGGGATTGTTTTGACTACTATGGCGATGGATTTAACTATTAAAAATTAGTATCAGTGTTCTTTTCTCATTGTTGACCTATTGTCCACATTATCGTTGTTGCAACTGTTCTTATATTGCTACTGCTAGTGCTGCTATGGCTTTAACAATGGTCATTCACGCTGCTGTTATCAACAGTGGAGTTATTATTCGTGGTACTGCCACTGTTGTTGTTATTCGTGATCTTCTTCGTCGGGGTAGTATTCATATAGCTCTTCTTCTTCGGATAAATCTGGTTAATGCTACAAGTAGGATGATGATTATGATCATGAGTATGATTGATATTGGTACTACTAATACTCGTGTTGTAGCAGTTGAACTTGCATTCTCATTCTTGAACGCTCAGTAATTCGTTAGTAACATGTCTGCGTTTGTGTTTTTACTGTTATCTTACATGTTTGCGATTGTTGTCATTGTTTACGGGTTTAGGGTTTTAGCAGAAAGGGTTATGGGGTTGAAGTGGTGAATCGTGGAATCCGTCCAACTGGCGGCCTCCCAAAACCCGCCTCAGCCAAATTGGCGTTCTGACGCCCTGGAACCAGGCGGAAGGAAAAGAGGCTTCAACAAAAAAACCTACCCTAATCCCTGGGCCCAGCTCCACGGCACAAACCCTAAACCCTAAAACCCTAAACCCTAAACCCTAAACCCCCAAACCCTAAACCCAACCCTTCAGATTCGCACAAAAGCTTTGGACCCTCCACGGCTCGATGCCCGAAACAGCAGCACACGCTATAAAGTTCGGGATAACCATCGAATGTCGTTAGAGTACTCCGTAATAGTCCCCGCATGAATGCACTTTAATCTGCCCCGAAACGCTATTCTAGTCATTGCAAGGCCCCCCTTTGCGACAAGAACGCACAAACAGAATCCTAAACCCTGCACCTAAAGCCTAAACCCTAAACCCTAAACCTAAACCCTTAACCCGATGAACGCCGCCGCTTTGTGGGCCAAGCTCAAACCTCCTGCCTCGCTCCTTGCCGGCTCCCATGGCGCGGGTCCGCGTGGGTGCCGTCCTGGTCCCTGGAATGCTCGGATTTCAGGTTTAGGGTTTAGGGGTTTAGGGTTTAGGGGTTTAGGGCGTAAGGTTTAGGGTTTAGGAAACCCTAAACCCTAGACTTCTAAACCGCGGGTTTCCGCCTTGAGGAGTACGGGTTGGGGCGGTGTCGGAAGTTATGGCGAGAGGCTAGAAATCGCAGGCATGCTGGGCACGTCGACTTGAGAGGACGGGCGTGAATGTTCGAGGTTGAGGGTTTGAGATTCAGGGCCCTTAGGCATTTCTGCTATGATTGTCGCTCTGGCAAGCTCTTCACAAAACTATTCCCTATGAAGCCTTAGAATAGCTCAACCTGCAGCAGCTGCAACCGCCCCCGCCACCACCGCCACAGCCGCAGCCCAAAGCAACATCATCAACATCAAACAACAACATCGACAGCGCCACGACGGCAAGCACTATAATGAACGTTATAGCTTTGGCTTCCAATGCTTTAGTGTCCTCCATTTTCACTGGTGTGAAGTGTGAAAGGCCGGCTTTCAGGATCAATGCCCAGTCTGTCGATTGGATCGCGTTTCGGGGACATATTCAGGGTCGCAGCTGTGAGTCTTGGCAGACTTAGTATAGTCTTTGCATTCGGATCGTCCGCCACTGCTGATACGGCCGCAACGACAGGCACGACGGCTACTTCCATTGCCACCATACCGCCAATGCCACGACCACTGCTACTGCTGTGGCCACTGCTACTGTTTTTTGCTACTGCTTGCTGCAGCTGCTCAGCAGCTACTGCTGCCAAGTACCGTTCACCGCCATCAGCACCACTACCACCACCGCGACGACGACCGCAACTACCACCACCACCACCACCACTACTACGACTACTATTTCTACCCCTAAATCCTGAACACTGAGATACTAATAAAGCCCTAAACCCTAAACTAAACCCTAGTATCACACCGACACGACTCTTTGGAACCTCGCTTGGCTTGTCCGAGATGTGAGAGGGTAAACCCTTAACCCCAAGCCCCTAAACCCCTAAACCCCTCAACCCTAACTCCCTAAACCCCTAAACACTGAACCCCTAAACCCTAAACCCCTAAACCTCTAAACCCTAAACCCCTAAACCCCTCAACCCTAAACACCCTAAACCCTAAACCCATAAACCACCAAACCCCGGAACCCCTCAACCCTAACTCCCTAAACCCCTAAAACCCCTCAACCCTAAACTCCTAAATCACTAAACCCCTAAACCCTTAAACCCTAAACCCCTAAACTCCCTAAACCCCCTAAACCCCTAAGCCCCTAAACCCTTCACTGAGCTCCCTAAACCCCTCAACCCCTAAACCCCTCAACCCTAAACCCTTAAACCCCTCAACCCCAAACCCCTCAACCCTAAACCCCTAAACCGTAAACTCCTTCAGTATTAAGCCGTACGTCCCTAAACCCAAACTCCCTAAACCCCTAAACCCCTCAACCCTAAACCCCTCAACCGTAACCTCCCAAACCCCTAAACCCCTAAACTCCCTAAACCCCTAACTCCCTCACTCCCTAAACCGCATTAAGCCCTAAACCCCTAAACCCCCCAAACCCCTAAACCCCTAAACCCCCAATCCCCCTTAACTCCCTAAGCCCTAAACCCCTAAACCCTCTAACTCTCTAAACCCTAAACCCCTCAACCCCCCAAACCCCTAAACCCCTAAACCCCCAATCCCCCTTAACTCCCTAAACCCTAAACCCCTAAACCTTCTTACTCTCTAAACCCTAAACCCCTCAACCCCCCAAACCCCTAAGTTAAAACTCTCCCGCAACCCTAAACCCTAAACCCCTCAATCCTAAACCCCTGAACCCCTAAACTCCCAAACCCTGACCACTCAACCCCCCAATCCCCTAAGTTAAAACCCCTAAACCCCTAAAAACCCTAACTCCCTTAACCCCTAATCCCCTAAATCCCCTGAACCCCTCAACCCCCCAATCCCCTAAAATCCCTAACTCCCTTAACCCCCTAAACCCCGAAGTTCAAACTCTGAGGCTCTGGGTCTCGTCGGACTCTGCAGCCTCGGAGCTCTCGAAAGCTTCGTCACGTCGAGAGAGGCGGAGGTCCTCTGCCCTTAAGGGGCCTTTTAAAGAGGGTTTAGGGTTTAGGGTTTATAGGGTTCTATAAAGGGTTTCTATACAAGGGTTATAGTAGGGGTTCTTTTAAAGGGCTCCTTCAAACGGTTCCATAAAGGGTTTCTATAACGGGTTTAGGGCTTAGGGGTTTAGGGTTTAGGGCTCAGGGCTTCAGGGGTTCCTTTAAAGGGTTCTATAAGGGCTACTATAAGGGTTGTAGGGCTTTAGGCGTCAGGGCTTTAGAGGGTTCCTTTTGAAGGGTTCTATGAGGGCTACTACAAGGGTTTAAGGGTTAGGGATTTAGGGTTTAGGGCTTTTGGGGTTTAAGGTTTAGGGGTTGAGGGGTTTTCGGTTGAAGGGTTTAGGGGTTTAGGGTTTGGGGTTTTAGTGTTTAGGGGTTAGGGCGTCAGGGTTCAGGGTTTAGGGTGTAAAGGTTAGGGGTTAGGGCTTTCGGGGTTAGGGCTGTAGGGTTTAGGGTTTAGTGGTAAGGGTTAGGGTTTAGGGGTTTAGGGTTTAGGGGTTCAGAGGTTTACGGTTTACGGGTTTTGGGGCTTCTAACACGCTTTTGTTTTAAACATCGAGGTCTGTCTCCAGACCAGTATGAGGTTCGTTTAGGGGCAGGGTTTAGGATTTAGGGTCTTAGGGTTTAGTGATGGTGGTGTAATTGGTGTTTAGGCTTAGGACTTAGCTGCTCTTGTTTGGGGGCTCTTGGGAGGGTCATAGGATCCTTCAAGTCAGGATTCTCGTTTAAAGACCCCATGACAAGCGAAGTATGGGGGTAGAATTCTGTCGGGGTTTGGAGGCCTTAGGGGTTTGTTGGGTTTTATAGGGTGATACCGGAGTTTATCCCATTCGGGATCGAGGGTTAGGGTTGCGTGTGTAGGGTCGAGGCGGCCATAGTGCTCTTGTGCCTTCTGTTCTATATCAGGGGGGGAAAACTTCAGGATTGAGTCAGCCTGTTTTCAGATGTTTGCAGGATTCGTTTTGGTAAAGGTGACATAAGGGACGTGTGAGACTGCGGCTTCCACAGGATTTAACAGAACCCTACAGTGCACCATGGGTTTCATAGAGCTTAATGGGGTGTTTAGGGGCTCAGTCTAAAAAAGAAGTGTGAGGCCGACCACAAGACCTTAATGTGTATGTTTTCCCTAAAAGATCAGTCAGGTTCAGCGTGCAGCTGGCAGAGGACTGCTTCGGTTCAGGGATGTAAGGGTTGTGACGTTTTGCGATTGAATGATCGGCTCGTGCGAAGTCCAAGTTTGTAGCTGGCTTTGGCGTGGTGGTCTTCTAGCTCAAGGACTTTCGTATTTCATCGAGGGCAACAGAGTAGATATATGCTGTAATTTTTCTGGTATCATAAGCCCTAAACAACCTCATAGAATAAACTCTGCATCCTAAACCTCTAAGCTAAGATCTAGCGCAGTACATGTTTTGGACAGAACTAAGATCTAGCGCAGTACATGTTTTGGACAGCTTGTTCTATGGATGAAAGTAAATAATAAGGAGAAACAACGTAGCCAACAACAGGTACTACATTCCAGGGTCTAGGTATATGATAAGCATAAGTTTCTAAGGCCCAAGAACTTTAAACTGCGGGCCCTGAGCTCGCGTTTGGCGTGTCGGGTTCACCGCTAGTAGCTCAAAAAAGCCTACTTATTCGATGCATCATATACGGTAAACCCTAAAACCTAAACCCCTAAACTCCTAAACCCCTAAACCCCTAAACCTTAAAACCTAAACCACCAGTAGGCACAGCAAACCTGTTGCTTTTTCGATTACAGGTCGGCAGACATAGCTTCAAACAAAGTGGGGCGGTCCGGAGATGAGGGTTTAGGGAGTTTAGTGGTTTATGGGTTTAGGGGTTGAGGGGTTTAGGGGTTAAGGGGTTAGGGGTTTAGGGTTTAGGGTTTAGGGTCTAGGGGTTCAGGGTTTAGGGCTTACGGGATGAGTGCTCGGTGTCCGAGAGCTCCCAAGCAGAGTTCCAGCCCGAAGGCTGCAGTGTTAGCGAGTCTGATATAGGGGCCTTATACTATAATTATACTAAGGAGCCCTATTGTAATTATTAAGGCCCCTACAATATATCCGGCGACTTAGGAAGGCTTTCTAAGGTGACAGACTGACACATCAGACCGAATGCATTCATTATAACTCGTCACACCAAGGAGTCTTCAGAGCGGGTCAACCGGTCAAAGCCAAAGCCTGGGGTACTAGGCATTGTAAGCTTTCCGGCGTCTAACCGCGCAGCCCCTCGGTCCTGAAGCTTCGTGACGTCAGCGCATAGACTCGAGACTAAGCCCTAAACCCTAGACCCAAAACCGTAACTTAAAGCCCTATTAGGGCTTGTAAGACTTGCGTAGTATGATCCTTAGGGCCACAGGGCCGAGCTCCTTTCCAAGCCTCAACCTACTAAGCTCAAGACTCAAGGCAACATGATGCCCAAAGCGACACCTCGCGCTTTAGCCTTAAACACCGAG
Source organism: Symbiodinium sp. CCMP2456 (assembly GCA_905221635.1). Taxonomy (NCBI): domain Eukaryota; class Dinophyceae; order Suessiales; family Symbiodiniaceae; genus Symbiodinium; species Symbiodinium sp. CCMP2456. The sequence continues at coordinate 3,628 of CAJNDV010031157.1, read as the reverse complement.
ATCCAATGCATTCTTTGATTTTTGACAACCCCTCAGGTAATGTTAGGTTAAATCTAGCTGGATATATTGTTTCTCTATCTCTTTCTATCTCTGTGTCCATATCTCTCTTCATCCAGCTACCTGCCTACCTGCCTACCTGCCCAGCCTACCCAGCTAGCTGTTTGTTTGTCAGTCAGTCAGTCAGTCAGTCAGTCAGTCTGTCTGTCTGTCTGTCTGTCTGTCTGTCTGTCTGTCTGTCAATCAATCAACTAAACAATCAGCCACTCAATCATTTCATCTACCAATCATTCCATCGATCGATCAACCATCCAACCATCCAACCAACCAACAACCAACCAACCATCCAACCAACCAACCAACCAGCCAACCAGCCAACCAATCGATCAATGGATCAATGGATCAGTCGATCAGTCGACCAACCAGCCAACCAACTAACCAACCAACTAACCAACCAATCAATCAATCGGACAATCAACTCATCTAGCTTTCTGTCTGTCTACCTATCTGTTTATCTATCTATCTATCTATCCATCTATCTACCTACCTATCGATCTACCTATCTATC
>CAJNDV010031156.1:45604-50877 GCA_905221635.1 Symbiodinium sp. CCMP2456 | reverse complement strand
TTTCGGGTTTCGCGTTTTAGGGTTTTAGAGTTTTAGGGTTTAGGGTTTTGGGGTTCAGGGCTCAGGGTTTTAGGGTTTAGGGTTCAGGGTTTAGGGTTTTAGGGTTTTAGGGTTTAGGGGTTAGGGTTTCGTGGTTTAGGGTTTAGGGTTTAGGGTTTAGGGTTTAGGGTTTAGGGTTTAGGGTTTAGGGGTTTGGGTTTGGGGGTTCAGGGTTTAGGGGTTTCGGGTGTAGGGTTTAGGGGTTTAGGGGTTAGGGGTTAGGGGTTTAGGGGTTTAGGGTCTAGGGTTTCGTGGTTTAGGGGTTTGGGTTTTAGGGTTTTAGGGTTTCGGCGCTTCGAGTTCAAGGCCTTGAGCAGTCCTTGTGTGCAGGTGTGTTGATGTTTTAGTGTGCAACACCGGCACACAAGATGGGGTTCAGGGTTTAGGGCTAAGGGAGAAAAAGCACTGCAGTGAATCCCAAACGCATTTTTTCAGATTAATTAGAGTAGTAGAGTACCGGGGGGTCCTACTCTCTTGTATCCTTCAAAGGGTTTGGGCAGGGCCCCAACGCCTGTAACGATCCCCTCAACCCGATATCGGGTTTAGGGTTTAGGGTTACCGAACGCACTTCGCCGCAAACTCTAAAACCTTTGAGAGCGAAGCCTAACCTAAACCCAGCGCCCTGAAACCCTAACACGCTTAACCTAAAACCCTGGTTTGGGTTCAGAGTCCAGTGCGCTAGATCTCCACCCCCGGCACCTAAACCCATAAATCGCCCTAAACCCAAAACCCTAAACCCTAAACCCTAAACCCTATTTAAACCCTACGTCAATAATCAGTAGCTTCCTAGGTAGTCTTAGGGAGACCCCTTAAAGGCGACCTCTACCCTACTTCTGAATATAAGCCCCCTTCCGAAGCAACCACCTATTCTAATCATCAAGGCCGCTAAGATTCGAAGGTTCGAAGTATGGGCCCCTAATATGGACCCTTAGACCTTTCTAGGGGCCCTTAAGGGTACATATTGGGTATTTTAGTAGGTGTATAAGGATCTTAGGGTTAAGGGCCCATACTAGGGGCACGGGGTTTCAACCTTCGAAAGATGGTAGTAGCCGCCTGCTTCGAGGGCGGTCAGCCCGGACTGAAGAGCGAGGGCATTTTCGGCATGTGTGAACTGTTTAGGGTTTAGGGGGTTTAGGGTTTAGGGGGTTTAGGGTTTAGGGGTTTAGGGTTTAGGGTTTAGGGGTTGGGGGTTAGGGTTTGGAGTTTAGGGTTGATGGATAAACCCTTAAAGCCCTAAATGCCAAGGACTCTTCCAAGGGTTCGAGTTAAAGACCTTCGTGCAAGTCCCTCGCCGTCTGCGCAGCGTCACTAAAATTATCCTGAGGTTCCTTCAAACCCTAAACCCTAAACCGAAACCGAAACCCACCTACACTGTAGGTGCCTGAATAATTAGACTAAGGTGTTGGGGCCCATTATACTATAATTGTAATAACTTAGGAGCCCAGTAGGTGAACTTTAAACTTTTTGGTATATTAAACCCCCTACTAAAAGACAAGTTTAAACTTTTTTGGGCCAGGGTACTGGGCTTCAAAGATAAGGAACCCAAAATAGTTTTGGAATTTTTTAGGCTCCTTTATGAACTGAACCTGACACCCTAACGCCCTAGAACCACGCTAGATCCCTGATGTCTAGGGGAAAGGCTGGACCCTGAATGTTAACCCTAACCCTAAAACCATCAGCGTTCAGCAAGGTGGCGGCCGACATGGACGAAGCCGTCCTCAAGCAGCTGGAGGAATCCGCCTTTTCGGGGAAAGGCTTTCAGCCGTTGGGTAGGGTTTAGGTTTTAGGATTTTAGGGTGGGACATATGACCATGTGGGACATATGACCATGCTTTGCATGTTTCTTAACTTATCACGCAAGACTGCAGGCAAACGAGATGAGGGGCAGTCACCATCGTGCCAATCTTGTCGACAGCTACACCTACTAAAACCCGGATTACCTCAAGAAAATGAAAAGTGCTGCCAGCTGCTGTGTTGTTAATATGCCTGAGAGAAGCCCCCAAGCCATAATATAGAAGCCTCCTTAGGTTGCTAATGATAATTATTCAATACAGGAGCCCAAAACCCTATTCTAATTATTAAGGCCCTACAATACATGGATCCAAGGTTTTCGAGTTCCAACGGTTTAGGGCTTGACGCTGTTATCAGTACGGCTTAAGTCCAGCCTGCTGGTTCGCCTGCATTCCATCAGCGTCAGATAGGGTCTGAACAATGAGTAACCACTGATAACAGTTATAAAAGATTATCTCTTGTCGCTCCTCCAACCCTAAACCCTGAAGCCGAAACCCTGAACCCTGAACTCTGAACCCTAAAACCCTGAGCCCTAAACCCTGAACCCTAAAAACCCTGAACCCTAAACCTTGAACCCTGAACCCTAAACCATGGCTTGAATGCTAAACCCTTGAACCCTAAATCCCCAAGCGCTCTCAGAGCAACCGGCGTTGCCAGGGATGTCATCAAGCAAAAGTGCCCCGGAGGTCCTTGCTCTCACGGATGTAGCGGCATCTCCAGCCGGGGGGGGCATCTGCTCTACAAGAATTACTATGGTGTCTCGGTCCACACCTCGAAATACCGATGCTGCTCTGTCATGCATACACCCTACGACTTCTACCGGTGGCGCCAGCTTTGAGTTGGCTTTGCTGCGCCGTGAATGCAAGGTTGTCCCCAGGGACACTGACGTCAACGTGCGCCACGGCTGAGGCATGGGCAGGCTGTTGCCACACACAGTTTTGGGTGGATCGACACCAGCGTTGATGGAGTAACTGCCGGGTGGATTGAATTCCACATTTTCTGCGGAACATTGGAGGATCACAACCCATGCATGGGAGCGTACAGTCCAAGGACTGTCAGCTCAAGTTCGAGCCCAACACGTGCTCCGCCAATCGCATGATAACAAAGCACGCCCGAGGGGGCGAAGCGATCTAGCGTCGGATTATTATGCAGATTTCGCTGAGTTCACAGTGCTCATGACCCAGTGCAGCCTTTTCCTTGTGTCTACTTTGCCTGGCACTTCACCAAGCCTTCAGCAGGGTCTTTTGTTGTTTTACTAAGGTCGTTTAGGCTTCTATGGGGCTTTGAGCAGGGTTTTCCGGTTTTCATTATGGGATTTCAATAGGGCTTTATGATATATAGGCGCCTCAAGAATTATGACATGGTTTTTGTGGTAAAGTCGGTATAGTATGGTGTAATCATTTCGGTATCATAGGAGATATTCCTCCCTCTGCTTAGGCCAGTCTACAGTAGGCTCCAAAACCCCTGAGGCTCTAAATCCCATCCGAAGCCCGCGGAGGCCCCAAAGCTCACGTGAATGAGCCCGAGACGCTAAACTCCCCTAAACCCCGAACTCCGAAACCGAAACGGCTTCAGTTCTGAAAGCCCCCCATGCCGAGCAGATCCTCGACCCCAAAATTCCTACAGGTCATCCCGAAGCCTGGAGATCGTATAGGTTTAGGGTTTAGGGTTAGGGTTTCGGGTTTGGGGTTTGGGATTTAGGGTTTAGGGTTTGGGGTTTAGGGTTTAGGGTTTGGGGTTTAGGGTTAGGGTTTAGGGTTTAGGGTTTGGGGTTGAATATAGAAGCTTGAGTGATTCTCAAGACTATCCCCTTGAGGTTTCCTAGCACAACTATGCCGTGACAGGAAAGGCCCCTACATTGCCCCCGAGCCTTGACTACGCCCGACAGAAAGCCGGTGCCCATTAACCTTCAAACCTGAACCCTAAAGCCTAAACCCTAAACGCTAAACCCTAAACCCGTAAACCCTAAACCCTAAACCCTAAACCCTGAACCCGTGATCGTCCAGGATGCCACGCGACCGTCGGAGGCACACCACTCCCTGTCGACTCAGCGTCCTGCGATCAGTTTTTGCCTTGGGCAAACACAAAAATCTAGGGTTTAGGGACTTTGTGTTAGAAGGAGGAAGGAGGGCTCCCGGAAGAGGTTCTTTTGGAAGCATTGTAGGGAATAAAATGTTCGAGCACGGTTCGGATTTTACTAATATAGGGCCTAAATGATTACGAATATTATTCCTTAGGTTCCTTACTCTAATTCTGCTATAATCTATACCCCCAAAACCCTATTCCAATTATTAAGGCCCCTGCATTATGCTTTGATACATCATGATTGCATATGTAGGGTGTGTAGAGAGGAACAGACAGTATCGATTGCTGAGGCTCCCATATATTCAGCTTGAAGTCGAACATTCCAAACCTAAATCCCTGAATCCCTTAACCCTCAAACCCTAAGCTCTAAACCCCTGTCTAAAACAACTAGGGTTCTCTGGAGGCGAAACGTTCGGGTTTAGAGGTGAAGGCATTCGGGTTCAGGGGTTGAGGGTTGAAGGACCAAGCCCCGAATAGTAAGCCTTGGAATTTCTAGTCTTTAGCCACAGACCCTAGAGACCAAGAACCTGAAACCCGAAACCTGAACCCCCAAAACCTCAAACAGCCCTGAAGCCCAAACTCGTGTAATTTGAAGCCCCAATGGAGATAAGCTGATGTTGCTGTCGGTGCAGAACTGCGGGTTCTGCGTTTGTGAGGTAGTGGCCCGAAGGGGGGTCGCGGTGTTTTATAGGGTTTAAATAGAGTAGACCGAATAGCCTATCTTCTTGAAGGACTTCTACAGGGAAATCATACTACGGTACCTAGGTTTTCTCGGGTTAAGGTAGACACCAGACTGACATGTACCCTAACCACTAGACTCACCACCTAAAGCCTAAACCCTAGACCCTAAAACCTAAGCCCCCTAAACCCTAAACCCTAAACCCTACCCTATACCCTAAACCCTCAACCCTAAAACCCTAAACCCCAGAACCCTGGACCTTGCGCCAAAGGCGCGTCACATCATCGAACAGGGCCGAGAAGCTTGGGGAGCTCCCGCCCGGCACTGAGCTTTCTTTTAAGGCTTTAGGGTTTAGGGTTTAGGGTTTAAGACTTTAGGAATTTAGAGTTTAGGGGTTTAGGGCTTTAGGGGTTTAGGGTTTAGGGTTTATAGGGTGGATTTCCTACAGGTTACCGTATAAGGGTTAGTATAAGGGTTCTCTTAGGGTGCTTGTCTCATGGAGGAAAAGGTTCGGTACTTTGTGCAGTATTCTCCAGGTCACATGCTGCTTGCTAAGCTTCCAGGGCTCGGGGCGGGGGGTTGAGTGTATTAAACCCTAAACCCTAAACTCCCACGCCCCTAAAGTATTCCGTGAGGTTTCAGGGTTTTGGGTTTGGGGTTGCGTGTTCAGGGTGCCGGG
>CAJNDV010031156.1:23104-40604 GCA_905221635.1 Symbiodinium sp. CCMP2456 | reverse complement strand
CTCTCTGCCCCAACCCTCCACCGCACACCCTCAACCCTGACCCCTTAACCCTCAATCCTAGACCCTAAGCCAAAGCCCTAAACCCTAAACCCTAAACCCTTCACCCTCAATCCTAGACCCTAAGCCAAAAGAACCCAAGGACGTAGAGGCGTTACCTTCCAGCTCCGGCAGCGCGGCTATCTCTGGGTGCGGAGCCGCGGCGCGAACCTCGGAGGCAGAGTCTGTCGAATAAAACTCGGTGGACCTCAAAACCCTCAAGTAGGGTTTGGGGATGTCGAGGGTCTACGGCCTACGGCTGAAGGATTTGGGTTTGGGGTTTAGGGGTGATTTGTGGGATTTATGTTTCAGGGTCGAAGGTTTGGGTATGTTTCGGTTGTTCAGTGCGATGGGTTTTCGTTCGCACGAAGGCCCAGCCCAATTCGGCCACACACTCAGGGTGTGTAATGCTGCAGACGCACAAAAAATATCACAAAAAGTCGTGCTGCAAGGTCTGCACAACTCAGACGGCACCATCATTCGGAATCACTCTGCAGCACTTACATGTAATCCTGCAGGCCGCAGGGCAACCGAAGAGACACCCCCTCCCAGGAGACAGTAGGCCCGTAGAGACCAAGATCCGAGTATCTTTATGTACAATCATCGTTTAGGGTTTAGGGTTCAGGGTTTAGGATTATATACAAGCCCTGATTGACACGGGAAAATCACGAGCTGCCCAGTGGTAGTGCATACTATACTTCGCTAGGGCCTCTATGGTCATGTAAAGCAATATAGTTTATTACAAGTATTCCGACAAACCCTAAACCCTAAACCATATGCTGTCTATACTCGGGTTTAGAGATCTCCAGCACAGGGCAGCGCAAAACGCCAACATGCGAGCTGCGGCTCTGCAGAAACACAAGCCAGGCTGGCTTAGCCGGTTAGGGATTAGGGTTGAGAAATGTTTACAGGTTTAGGGTTTATAGAAAGTGCCCCGCCTCGAACCACTACCGGCCCGGGTTCCGAGGTTGGGAGGTTCCAGCAGTGGTTTATTGAGGAAGGGGGGGGGAAAGCTCCGAGGTTGCGAGGTCTGAGGCGGGGAGGTTTGGAGGGAGGGTGGAGGTTCGGGTTTGGGTTCAGGTTTAGTGATGGCACCATGTTTTCAGTGGAGAACCAGAGCAAGGGGCTTTCCGAGGTTGTGAGGCTCCGAGCTTGGAGGGCGGGATGTGGGTGGGTGGGAAGGGAAGGTTGGAGGTTTTGGCGGCTCCTGTGGTTTTAGGAGGGGGGGAAAGGTTCGAGGTTCCGACGCTTCCGGATTGCGAGCTCCCGGCTCGCTCCGTTTGGAGAAGGAGGTTCCGAGGTTTGGAGTTCGCTCGGCTGCTTCGAAGTTTCGGGGTTCTCGCTTGTTTGGAAGGGGAGAAAGGGGGGAGGTTGCCGAGGTTTTGAAGTTGGCTCTGTTTTTGTTGTGGGGTTCGAGCGGGGCTCGTTATGAGGGTTTAAGGGTTTTGGGGTTCGGGATTTAAGGTTCAGGGGGCTTCGGGTTCAGGGTTTAGAGATCCGACTCGATCCAGCATCTCATGCGCATCTCGATTTGAAGACCCACTCGGTCCGACATCTTCGAAGCAAAACGCAATGAAACCCAATTAATTTCAAATTAAAAATTGAGTCGTATGCCGTCGTATGCCAAACAAACCGCAACGCGCTTCTGGCTAGAACTCCTCCTGCAATCGAAAACCTCAGGTGAAACGTCCCGGAGCCTTACAGAGAGTCCTACCTTAACCCCCGAAAGCAGGTAAAGTGATTGCCCAACGCCTATAAAAAGTTGTTATACTACATACTCAATACTTTGGAGATCCAGGTAGACACTGAAGCCGCGCGAAGGACCCAGCGCTTCGCGTTCATCTAAGGTTGAAACCATTGGCCCCTAGTATGGGCAATAGTCCTGGGATCCTTTATAGACTCATTATATACCCTGTATGAACCTGCTAGGGTCCCCAGAACCTCCGACATAGGCCTAAAGGTTCATCCATGGTAGGGGGCCCCTTCGTTGCCTTAGGGGTTGGGGGCTTCGAGTTGAGGACACTCGCTCGCTCCTGGACTTCCTGGATGCCTGCACTCCACTAAAAAGCACTAAACCCTAAACATCCCTAAACCATAAGCCTTAAACCCCCAAACCCCTAAACTCTCGAACCCTAAACATCCCTTTTACACAAACCTTAAAACCACCTCAACCCCTAAACTCCTAAACCCTAGACACATCCGCAAGCCAGAAACCTTAAAAAGAACAAAGCCCCTAAACCCCTGAATCCTAAACATCTCTGAGCTATAAACCTATTAAAACCCCTAAACCCCTAAACCCCCAACATCCCTAAATTCCATAGACCACGAACATTAACACCCCCCAAACCGCTACACCTCTAAACCCTAAACATCCCTAAAGCTGCTTCGAAACAAAACTGGGCCCAGGGGCACCGTAAGGCTTTCCCCCCGAGGAGGCCGCTCCACCGGCGAGGCCTCGTTGGGGATGCTGGCATCCCCGTTTAGGGTGCTACTTTAGGGTTTAGGGTTCAGGGTTTAGGGTTTAGGGTTTAAGGTTTGGGGTTTAGGGAAATCTTCTAGTCTAAGGTTAGAAGTATGGGCCCCTAGTTTGGACCCTTAGGCTTTTCTAGGGACCCTGAAGGGTACATGTAGGGTATATAGTAGGTGTATAAGGATCCTAGGGTTAAGGGCCCATACTAGGCCCCTGGGTTCAACCTTAGATTTAGGGTGCTACTGACTGGGTTTTATCGGGTTGAGGGTTTTAGGGTGTCAGTGTTTCTCGCGCGCTGCTCTTGCTGCCGTAGGCTTTCGTGATGTCGGCATGCAACTCATTAACAGCCTTGGCCGGACTTCGTCCAGCAGGCTCCTGTTGGGCCCGGCTTCGTCTCTGTGCCGGCCTCCCGCGGCGGGTTTTCGTAGTCTACGACCAGGAACTGTCAGCTTCCACCCGTACCAGTGCCTGCCAAGGCCGCAGGAGGTGCCTCTCGCAAGGGCCGGACTGCCAATGCCAAGCAAAGTGCATGAAAATCTCATGCACCGGCCCACTCACCCCGGCAAATCGGCCAGCAGCGCGGTGGAGGTGTTTCGGCGCTCACACTCGGACACTCCAGCCGAGGCATGTGGTTCGTGGTCTGCTTGAGTGAAACTGCTTCAACTGCGTGAGTTCGGCAAACACAACCCCCCAGGGAACTAGAACCTGCTAGTGAGTGCACTCTCACGACCGACATCCAGGCAGTGTATGGACTGAAGAGAGCGGGATCACGGGCACACGATCCTGCGAGTCTTTACGATTCCATGCGAGACAACAGTCTCCACAGCTTGTGTAGCGTGCCCCCTTTCTCAAGGAGTGGATGCCATCTGCATCGTCACGGCTGTGGAGGTCTACTCTTCCACAAGTTCCAAACTGTTACAACTGTCTAAACCCTCGCCTCTGGGCATCCCGTGCCCCGGCGACAAGTTGTCCTTTCCATGAGAGAGATTCTTCTTCGGAACCCTCACTCTTTGCATGGCCTCGCGAGGCCCATTGACTTGAGCCGAACTGGCTACGTTTAGGGGTTTAGGGTTTCGGGTTCGGGTACTATACGAATGCTTCAGGACTCGGACACCTGGGACGACTAAGGATTCAATTAGGTGTCGCATGCTACTCTACTACTTCAAACGTTCTTTGAAGCCTCTGAAGATGAATTAAGTAAGTCAGATCCTCTTAAGCCCCAGAAGGAACCATATCACACTTCCTAAAGGCCTACCTAGGTTCTAGTGTTGCGTTTCATTAGGCTCCATAGAGTTACCGATCTTGTAGGATTTTATAGCTCTCTTCTGTGGTTTTACGGGGTTGTCTTGTGCAGGTGTGCGAACATGTTTCGCTGTTGTGTGGTGTTTAAAAGTTCTGGAGTCTGCGGACCTAATGTAGGGGCCCTAATAATTAGACTAGGGTTTTGGGGTATATTATAGTATAACCATAAAAAGGAACCCCAAAAATTGTCTTGGTAACTATTTAGGCCCCTATCATAAACCCTAAAGCCTAGTGTGGTATAGAGCTCAACATCCCGGCTTTGAGTTCACGTGAACCGTAAATGGCCTGCTTCTTCAGAGTTATTCCTTATGTAACTGGGGTTTAGGGTCTAGGGTAGGAGTTTGGAATGGTCTTGAGCTCAGACCTCAATCTACAAGGTGAGCCGTCATCTGTTGCACTGGACGATGTCGAGGGTGCTTGCGACCAACGACCCTAAACCCACTAAACAAACCTAAACCCTAAACCCTAGATGTATCGTCATAGGAATAAGGTCTTGGGATGTCCTAGGCTGAGCTCAGGACGCTGTGCAGCTTAAGACCTTTGCATGAGCAAAGTCGGCTTGGGGTTTAGGGTTTAGGGTTCAAATCAGGTACAGCTACTACAGAATCGCTGGACTGGTGCGAGCTAGTCTTCAACTGTTCCTTCACAGCACTTTTTTTCAACAACAGCGTCATCATCACCCCAGGTCACGACAGATTCTTCGCCCAGAATGGAGCCGAAAAGGCAACCAGAGGGTTACATGTGCTGCACATCCTTCAGCTGTTCCTGCACAGCACTACAGTCAGCCCCCACAGTTAGGATCACCCCAAGTGATAACGGATCCATCACCCAAAATGGCAGCAAAAGCACTCTCGGTGAACTGGATCTGCTGCACGTTCTTGAGCTGATGCTGCACCGCATTGCTGTCCAAATCTGTGGCAGGATGTCCCCACGTCACGACCGATCCGTTGTCAAGCATGGCGGCAAAAGCTGTGAAGGAGGCTTGGATCTCCTGCACGTTCTTCAGCTGATGCTGTGCAGCACTACTGTCGCCACCATGACCAGCAGCACCCCAGGTCACAACTGATCCATCCCCGAGAACGGCAGCAAGAGCAGTGTCAGATGCCTGGATGTACTGCACATTCTTCAGCTGATGCTGCACAGCACTACTATCACCACCATAGCGAGCGTAGCCCCAGGTCACGACGGATCCATCGCCAAGAATGGCAGCAAAAGCGTGGTGAGCGGCTTGGATCTGCTGCACATTCTTCAGCTGATGCTGCACAGCACTACTATCACCACCATGGCGGGCATCACCCCATGTCACGACGGATCCATCGCCAAGAATGGCAGCAAAAGCTGTCCGAGTGGCTTGGATATGCTGCGCATTCCTCAGCTGATGCTGCACATCACTACTGTTTCCTCCATGGCGAGCTTCACCCCAGGTCACGACGGATCCATCGCGAAGAATGGCAGCAAAAGCGCCTTGAGAGGCTTGGATCTGCGACGCATTCCTCAGCTGAGACTGCACAGCACTGCTGTCGCCACCAGCCCAAGCAGAACCCCAGGTCACGACAGATCCATCGCCAAGCATGGCAGCAAAAGCAAAGCGAGTGGCTTGGATCTGCTGCACATTCCGTAACTGATCCTGCACCGCACGGCTGTCGCCACCACAGCTAACATGACCCCAAGTCACGACATTCCCATTGCCAAGAATGGCAGCAAAAGCGCCGTCGGAGGCTTGGATCTGCTGCACATTCTTCAGCTGATGCTGCACAGCACTGCTGTCACCACCATGACTAGGAAAACCCCATGTCACAACGGATCCACCCCCAAGAATGGCAGCAAAAGCGGTGTGAGATGCCTGGATGTGCTGGACACTGTTTAGCTGATCCTGCACAGCATTACTGTCACCACCATGAGCACCAGCACCCCAGGTGACAACGGATCCGTCGCCAAGAATGGCAGCGAAAGCTGCACAGGTAGATTGAACTTGAAGTTTGCTTATATGCAAGGTCAGTGAAGCACCATCCTGAAGCTTAGCAGCCTCGACTGTGGAACATGTATCCAAAACGCCTCCAGATGAGTCCACTAGCCGCCCTTTTCCCACAGCAAGCGCTCCCTGCGCTCGACGCTTCAATGCTTCCACCTGTTCATCCTGGTCTGCTGTTACAGTTGCTGTTTTTCCACTGAGCAGTCCCACCTCCACAGTAATCGACATGTTCACTCCTCAACCCTAAACCCCCGAACACTAAAATTGACATGTTGAAGAAAGATCTATCCGTGTTTGAGGTTCATCTGTTTAGGGCTGTAGGTTTTATAGTGCTTCTAAAATTAGCCGACCAAGAGTATCAACAGCATCTGACGAGGGAAACCCACTTGATGTAGGGGCCTTAATATTTAGAATAGGGTTTTGCGGGGTTCCTTAATATCACTATAGTAAAATATACCCCAAACCCTATTCTAATGATTAAGGCCTCTATATTACACGGTACTGTACAGGGTCAACCATGCTACACGGCCACGGACAAGCAAGCCGTACACAGCCGGCATGCAAATGGCGTCCGAAGCCCTACAAAACCCTAAACGATATTTTGCTACTGGACACCAGTCAGGGTTTTAGGCTTCAGGATTTCAGGTTTAAGGTTCAGGATTTAAAGTGTAAGGTTCAGGGTTTAGGGTTTAGGGTTCAGGGTTTAGGGTTTCGGGTTCAGGATTTAGGGTTTCGGGTTCAGAATTGAATTCAGGGTTCAGGGTTTCGGGCTTCGGGTTCAGGATTTAAGGTTCAAGGTTCAAGGTTTAGGGTTCAGGGTCAAGGTGGGTAGTTACCGTTATAGGAGCCTTATAAGAGGTCTATATACCTTATGGAAGCCTTCTAGAAGCCCTATATACCCTGAAGTCCCCACCTGTAGTTTCCTTTAAGTTTAGGGTTTAGGGTTTAGGGTTTAGGGTTTAGGGTTTAGGGTTTTGGGCCTAGGGTTTAGGGGTCAAGTCCTAGCCAGACCCGGAACCCTAAGACCTAACCTAAGGCGGATTCCCCCAAGGCCCGGGTTCCCTCAAGAGTAGGTATTGGAAAGGCTACCGTGTGCACATACGTACATACATACATACATAACATAACATAACATAACATAACATAACATAACATAACATAACATAACATAACATAACATAACATAACATAACTGTGTATATACATATAGACATATATATATATGTATCAGAGTCTGTACACACACATTTAAAAGTGTGTGTACATATATATATATATATATATATGTACATATATATATATATATATACGAATGATCAGCAACCCAATCCTAAACAAGTGGAGTTTAGGTTTCGGGTTTAGGGGCTAGCTTGTCTACTAGGTTGCAACAAGGGCGGCCACAGAGAGGGCATACTGAAGGGATCGTGGGACTTAACTTAAGTATGAGCAAGTACGTTCCTAAGTAAGGCGACTGTTGCCAAATATCTGTGCTAAAGGACCCCATGCAATGTGTCTGCAACCCAACTTGCAATCGGTCTATAAGACTAAACCCCGAAGCCAGCACTGGTTTGCTTTGGGAGGTGAGAGCGTTGGATCGAAGGCTATTCGAGTAAGTTTCGATGCGATTTAGGTTTTAACACCGCTTGCTTGGGGACGAAACTTCAAACCCAAAGCCCTAAACCCTAAACCCTCTAGGGTTGAAACTTCCCTCCGGGGGTAGGGTTTTTGGAGCCATAAAACCCACATCTCAGATTCACAAAAACATCCCGGGTTCGATGCTTCGGGTTTAGGGTTTAGGGCTTAGGGTTTAGGGCTTATATACGGTTTAGGGTTTAGGGTCTAGGGTTGGCTTAGGGCTTAGGGCTTAGGGCTAAGGGTGTTTGGTTTTGGTGCTTAGGGTTTAGGGCTTAGGGTTGTCAGGCTTCGGGTTGAGAGGCCTTGGATTTGCGCTTGGGCTTGTAGGGAGGCTGGGGCTTGGGGCCTAAGTTTCAGGCTTTAGGGGTTGGCTCTCTAGGGTTTTGGGGTTCAGGGTTTAGGGTTTAGGGTTTGGGGATTGGGGTTTAGGGGTTTAGGGGTTTAGGGTTTAGGGGTTTAGGGGTTTAGGGGTTTGGGATTCAGCAGCTCTCCCTCTCTTCAAGGGGCAAGCCGCCTGGCGAGCGTGATGCCCGCAAGAGACCCCTCTCTACCCCTGCGGACACAAGATTTGGCAACCATGAGCTGACAACCCAAAACAAATGAAAGCCCCAATGGTAATCGTAAGCCCTTTTCCAGCTAGCTTGCTGCGACTCCGCCAGGACGAACACTTGACCAAATCACCTTTATTGCATCCACGTCTCTTCGAACTGCCGAATGCCCCTAGATCAAAACAAGAAAGGAGACCAAATCCCTTAAACCCTAAACCCTAAACCCTAAACCCTAAACACCTCAGCCCTAAACCCTGAAACTAACAAGCGAAAGGTCCCCATGGCCTTGACGAAGCTGCTTGAATAAGGAGGCCTTCGGTTTCGCCTTTCGAAGATCCGCATGGTGTTTAGAGGGGTCTATAAGGTTTAGGGTTGCCTAGAGGGGTCTATAGAGCTTTGGCTTTAAGTTTGTTTCGTAAGGGGCCTTTGCAAGGGCTCTTGTTTTAGGTTTGTGTAGAGGGGTCTATAGAGTTGAGGCTTTAAGTTTTTTTCGCAAGGGGCCTCTGCAAGGGTTCTTTTAAGGGTCTCCATACGGGCTTCTATGAGGGCTCTATCAGCGTTTGGGGTGTTGCTTCGAGGGGTGTAGAAGGTTGAAGGTTTAAAGGTTTTTCACACCCACCCAGCTGACCAAGTCGCACGGCATGTTTAGGGTTTAGGGTTGGGTTTCTGAACATGATGCTACGGGGCTTAATGGGATGTTCGAATCATTGTAGATAAGTCGATCAACGGTGTTGTAGGGTGTTTCACATCATGGGGTCACAAGTACTGTCCCTCTTGCGGGTCCTTTTCTGGACGTTTTGTGTCGCCGGAAGGGTTGGTCACTCATAAAATATAGACCCCCAATAGGGATCCCAGCTAGCTTGGAGAAGCCCATATAAGGCATACTCTCTTTCTTACTTGTAAGGTGTGCTCAAACACTAAGAGCCAAGCAACGCCCGAACCCCAAACCCCAAAATCCTTTTATAAATCCTGCAACCCTAAATATCTCAACCCGAGAACCCAAAAACTTAATAGAGACCCGTAAGAGGCCCCGGCCCCTTAGCCCAGTTTCGCGTTCTTTGATGATGACCTCCACTTTCCAAGCCCTACCTTCTCGTAGGGCCACTGTGTACTGAGCATGAACCTCGAGGGTTTAGGGTTTAGGGTTTAGGGTTTAGGGTAACCATCAAATCGAAGCCGATGTTATACAGTTCTGCAACACTGCCGAAATTGAGAGCAACTGAACCTTAAACCCTGAACTCTAAACCTTAAATTCCAAACCGGGGCCCCAAATCCTAAACACCTCCCTACTTGGAGGTTCATGGGACTTAGTAAGTATAGTTATAAGTACGTTCATTGGGGCTATAAGTGCTTATAAGTGTAGTTACCGTATTTATAACCCTGGTTACTAAGGCCCATGAACCTTTTAAGTAGAATCTAAACCCTAAACCCTTAAAGTGAGCCCTATTAATGATTAGAGAACCCTATGGTACCCTTACAAAAAAAAAACAGACCCCCCAAACCCCAAACCCTAAATCGCCTTTTAAGGGGCTTTCTAAAGCACTTCTCACCCTAATCCTTAACCCTGGGCTACATGGGTTCAGGTTTAGGGTTTAAGGTTTAGGGTTTCGGCTTTGGGGTATAGGGCTTTGGGATTAGGGTTTAGGGTTTAAGGTTTAAGGTTTAGGTCGGTTCAGAAGCATGCTTACATGGGTTTAGGGTTCAGTATGTTGTTGATTGACGAGGATGTAGTGGACTCAATCGTAGTACAGTTTTTTAATACTACAATGCGGAATTCATTAGTGTTTAGGGTTTGGTCATGTTGGCACCTGAACCCCAAGCCCGAAACTCAAGATCCTGAAAGCCTTGGCCCCTCTTGGCTTAAGGTTGAGGGCTCCTCAAATCCCCAAAAAAACAAACCAACGAACCATAAACCCTGAACCTTTAACCTAAACCTTTAACCCTAAATCCCAAACCTTAACCCTTAACGCTAAACCTTTAACCCTAAACCCTAAACCCTTAACCCTAAACCCTAAACGCGCAAGGTCCTTAAACTTTGGGCCCGATGGCCTTAGACCTCAAAACCCGAACCCCAACTTCACAACTAGGGTTTAGGGCTTTGGGTTTCGGGTTTAGGGTTTGGGGTTTTAGGGTTTAGGGTTTAGGGTTTAGGGTTTAGGGCTTAGGTTTTATGGTTGAGGGTTGAGGGTCCTAAACCCCAAACCCACACCCAAACCATGAATCTTGTTGGAAGATGTGGCCCTTTATTGGGTCCTCTGAAACCTTAACAAACCCCTTTTCAATACTTCAGAGTGCTGCCTCGGCCTTTGCTGCCTTCTGAGAGCCCTCGGGGCGTGCGACACGCACGGCCGTCCTGATCGTTCTTCCTACGGAATTAACATGGCTCTTTTTGGGTTTAGGTTTTGGATGTTTGGGGGTTTCGGAATTAAGGTTTAAGGTTAATGCGACAGCATTAAAACCCAAGAACCTAAAGATCTGGTTTTGGAGCGCCAAGTTGTGAGGAGCCGGTGAGGGCTCCAGCTCAGGGCTTTAGAGTCTTGTTCGGACTTTTGGCACGGAGGTTTTAAGGTTTTTTTTGAGCTTAGATTTGTTTTAGGGTTTCGGGATTCTTTAGGGTTTAGGGTTGTTCTTAGGGTTTAGGGTTTTGAGTTTTTTAGGGTCTAAAGTTGTTTCAGGGTTTAGGGTTTTTAGGGTTTAAAGTTTTTTCAGGGTTCAGGGTTTGCCAAAACCGGGGGCCTACATTGACGGTCGTTCATGTCTGAAACTCTGTGCTCGACACCCTTTTAACCAGATGGAACCCTATCAGATGATCATGAAACCCGCCTAAAAGCTTTTGGGCCTATAGGATGAACATAAACTCTTGCAGAAATCCTCAATATGGCCTGCACCAAACCCGATGAACAACATGTAACACCCTCAAAGCTTTTATATAACCCCGAGAAGCTTTTGGATGCCCTGCCGAGCTTCGCCGCAGGGCGCTGCTCAGCAAAACGGCGCTGCTCCTCTAAGAGTGCCTGCGTGGAGGCAGGCCTAGGGTGTAGGGTTTAGGGTTTAGGGTTTAGGGTTTAGGGTTTAGGGTTTAGGTTCTCTTTTTTTTGGTGTAGTGGACTTGCGACTGGACGCCCGCACTGTGAGCTTACACAATGTGAAACAACCCTCCGACGCCATCGACCATCCCGACATCATCAATCCATCATGTGGAACCCGCATCTAGCCCACTACTGCCATCACCAAGCAGGTTTAAGGTTTCGGGGTTTAGAGTTTACATGTTTCTGGTTTAGGGGTTTAGGTTTTAAAGCCCTAAACCCTAAACCCTAAACCCTAAACCCTAATGCCTATTGTTCAAGCTTTTCGGAATCCTAGACAGGGGGTCGTAGCATTGCTAGCGCCTCGAGGGCCTGGGGTGGGGTCTGGCATGCGGTATGGCTTAAGGCTTTTAGGGTTTAGGGTTTAGGGTTTAGGGTTGGGGGTTTAGGGTTTAGGGTTTAGGGTAGGGGTCGGGTGCATCCTCCGAACCCGGCTGCGAGGAAAGCAAAGGCATCCGTGGCTTTTAGGGTTTGGAAGTTTAGGGGTTTAGGATTTAGACGCTTAGGGGTTTAGGGTTTAGAGTTTAGGGGTTTAGGGTTTAGGGTTTAGGGTTTAGGGTTTAGGGGTGTAGGGTGTAGAGTTTTGGGCTTTAGGGTTTCGGGTATACAGGTTTAGGGTCTAGGTCCTTGGATTTGAGGGATTGGGAGTTTAGGGTTAAAGGGTTGAAGGTTCAGGGATTCGGGGTTGGGTTTCGGGTGGAGTGCTTAAGGTGTTTTTATGGTGTAGGGTTTTTTTAGGGACCTACACTTACACCAGTGGCTCAAGTAGCCAGCGGAGAGTCGAAAGCAACCCCACTGACCAGGCCATAGACCGGTCGCCACGCCCTAAACGAACCCCTGGGTTTAGGGTTTAGGGTTTGAAGACTTGACCAAACACCCAAAAATCCAGAACCTTATAAGCCTCATGCTCACCCAAAACCCTAGCCCTAATCCTCAACTACAAACAACTTCGAGCCACAAAATCCCAAAAGCAAAAGCAACAAACAGCACAACCAAAAATCCCCAAGACCCTGAGAGTCCCAAAAACCTGAACCCAACAGAACAAAGCCTTCATGCCCTAACTTGTACCATATCCTAGGTGAACTCAGGGTTAATCTCTTTGGGACGACAGAGAGATTATGGTACCAAAAAAAGTTTAGAGCCACTAAGCTTGTGGGGGAGTTCTCCCATGGTTTCGCAGCAGAAGGGTTCTCCCTTGAAAGGTGTAGTCTGAGGGGTAGGGAGCTCATGCGAACTGGTAGACTTGAACTAAAGCGGGAAATCGTTGGACTTCGCGGCAGGTAGCTAGGCAAACCGCGAAACGATCATTCATGCTGAACCTTTCAAGAGCATTAAGACAGGGGGCTGAACTGACATATTTTACTTCACTTCAGCTATAATAGGAAACCCCATGCAATAAGATTCAGGCTTCCATATTAGGACTTCAGCAACCGGCTCTTTCTCCATGGCCGGCGTCTTTCGTAGCTGCCGGAGCTCAGACATTTGCTCCACATGATGACCTACAATGACCAAATCTAGCGCTCGGAATCGCTAGTATGCTTAATTAAGAATGTTCCTTTGTAGTCCCTACAGAACTCTACTGGAAAATATCCGAAACCCTTATCTTTAGTACTATGGTGCAACACCGGGAACGCCTGCCCTGGGTGATCCTAAAGAGGCCCCTTCCCAAGGCTGCTGGGGCTTCAGCCTTGCGTACTAGGCGTCGACGCAATTCCCTATGCTCGACTCGTTGTTGCCCTGCCTCCTAAAATAAGCAGCCTAAACGCGGAATTCTGAGCCTTAGACTTGAATCCTAAAGCGAACGACACACATCCCAGGCCTAAACTCTGTTTTTTTTAAAATCTGGCCTCCATGGATGATAGCCTCTACCATATTACATATTGTACCTTATATCTTGTGTATTGCTTAGTGTCTATTACATACCACATTGTATAAGTAATGTGTTGTACATTATGCATTATATTTTCCCTCTCGCAATAGTTTACGTGGTTTATATTACATTATGTTTTATATAGTTCACATTTTACGGTTGATTGATATATATATATATATACAGTATATGTTAAATATCATATATTAAGTATCATACATTATATATATATTACACTGAATATGATATACTATGTGTTTTAAAAGTTATACTCTATGTTATATATTATATGATATACGTAATATAATATGTAACATGTTATATATTATGTATATATTATGTATATATTATGTATATATTATGTATAATAAATATTATATTATATAACAAATATCATAAATTATATGGTATAAATTATAAGAGATATATTATATATTAAAAAAATATATCAAATACCATATATTCTATGTCATAAGTTATATACTATTATATATTATGTACTATACAAAATATTACATATAATATGTTGAATAGTATTTGTTATGTATTGTCTACTGAACAATATATATCATATATTCAACATACATTATATGTTATATGTTATTAACTATGTATTATACATTAGATATTATATAACCTATTGTATTATAATAACTCATATATTCTATTCTGTTCTATTCTCAGATATTATATTATATATACATCATATCAAGAATGTACTATATATTATGCATTGTTATGTGTCATTCCTTATATAGTATATATTGCCAATATACTAAATGTTAGATTATAACTGTAATATCTAATAACGCCAGGGACCCCTGGAAACCCAGGCTCGCGTAAGGGCGGCGGCCACCACGCGGGCCTTGGCTTTTTGTAAGATGTTAAGGTTTGGTCTAGGGATCAGGATTTACGTTTTAGGGAATGTAAACCGCAGCACAAGCCGGCAAAAACATCATCTACGATCCCAAATACCTGAAACTTTAAACTGCCAGAGCATAGAAACGAACCCGTCTATGAGACAAGATATGCCTCGCTTGACATCTGACAGGTAGCTGACTACAGCGCCACACTCCAAGTGAACCGTCATCGCTTCTTTTGTTCGCCGAGAGTACAACGTCAAGCGACGCCGAGGCCCGGCAGCGACATCCACTCGGGCTTTTGCGGCACTTCTTGAGGTTCTAAAATTCTAAAAAGGCTCTAAACAAGTTCCACCTAAACCCTAAGCTCTAAACCCTGGACGCTAAACCCTAGACCCTATTTGGGTTGGGAACTTTGGGTTTGGGGTTTGGGTTGTTGGGCTCGGGGTTCGGATGAAAGCTTTACCAACTGCAGGGCTTCCAGACGGTCTTCATATCAAAAGCCTGCAAGGGCTCTAGAAGGGTTCTAGAAACCCTAAACCCTAAACCCTGAATTCTAAACTCTATAGGGTCCCAGAAGGATTCCATAATCTAATGGCCTTAAGGGCGGGATGAGGGCAAGTGGGTTAACCCTAAACCCTGACTCCCAAAAGGCTCCTTACATAAAGGACCCTCAATCCTATACCTACTAACCCTAGACCCGAAGCCTATATTCTATATTCTTTCTTTGTATTCTACCTAATATAGGGGCCTCATCAACCAGAACAGGGCTTTGGGGTATATTATACTATAATTATGGTAAGGAACCACACAACATGGTATAGGTAATGATTAAGGCCCCTATATTACCCACATCCCACTTTTGGAGGCCCCTGATCACGGGGTCTGAGACTACAGCTGCGATGCTCGTGGAGTTCATGTTGCTGTTTTTTTACGGCTTCACGCACCCTGCCGAACTACAGGGAAGACCTTAAGGGGATATAACGCTTCTATGTTACGCTTTTGTGGGCTTTAGAAGGCTTTCGTGGCGTTTAGGGACTAGCATTTAACTCACACACACAGACTCGGTTCTTCGGCCCGAGAAAACACAAAGCTCGAGTTATCCGAAGTCGTGTTCTGTTGAAGCCTAAAATGTCGGTTTAGGGTTTAGGGTCTAGGGTTTAGGGCTTAGGGTTTAGGGCTTTAAAAAATCTTACAGCCCAAAGCCGCAACACCCCTCCTTTCTCGGCTGCTTTGGAAAATTAGCACCCCACGAAGCCAGCATCGAAGATTGGAACAGAGCTCGGCCCGTGATGCATGGCCTGACAGAGTCCCAGGGCCGTAAGCCCCCGAGAGAGACCACATAAGAGAAACATATCAGATTCTCAGGTAAGCGCATAAGGGGATTGAAAAGTTACCGAGATCATACTTGCTCAGTTCTTTGCGCCCCCTCCAAAAAAGAATGCTTCCAAGCATGGTGAGATTGCGCGAACCTACAAAGATCAAATCAGGATGAAAGCATATGAAAGCCATTGCTATTCTCTACAAAGCTCTACTAAGCACCATTTGCTGTTCAAGAAAGGGGTCTTGATAATTAGAATAAGATTTTGGGGCCCAGTATAATATCATTACAGTAAGGACTCCCTAAAACAGTAGTGGTAACTATTTAGGCCCCTACATTACGTGGTCTCGAAACTCCCAGCGGGTTCCCTAACGGTCAAAAGACCTGCGAACCAGCTGCCCAGACTCAGCGAAACGCTATACCCCTAAACCCTGGACCCCTAGACCCTAAACCCTAAGCCCTAAACCCCCAAACCCTAAACCCTAAACCCTAAGACCCTAAACCCTAAGCCCTAAACCCCTAAACCCTAAACCCCTAAACACTTTTTGAACCCAGGCTCTGATCATCAGCTGGGAAGTCGGCCACACACGTGCTCCGCACAACGTGCAAACCCGAAACCCTAAACCCGTTCCCAGAGAGCCCAATACCCCTTAAATAAGGAATATTGCTTAAGTCTCAATATGAAGCCCCTTCTAATTTCAGCGATATTCCTTAATTAAGCTGTATTGGGCTTTATGGGTCCTGCAAGACAGGAAGCTCATAGAAGGCTCTGGCGCGGGCCTCGTGAAACCACAAACAGCCCTAGACCTTCGAATTTTTGCATTCGGGGCAGTACGTTTTTTCTTTTTTTTTGACGGCCTTTTCTGTTGCTTGCGCTCAAAGGCCACGGTTTAGGGTTTAGGGCAGTTTAGGGTTTAGGGTCGCAACCCGAAACCCGTAAAACCTGTTCCACTGTCACCCCGGGGGGGGCGATCTATCTGCCGAGCTTGAGCTTTTAAGCTTCTACAATGAGGCTCTTTAGTTCAAGATGGGCACATGATTGACAAACCCTGGCCCTTTGAAACCCCAATAGTACATTACAGTATAGTATAGTATAGTAATACAGTCAAGCAGAGTATGTTATAGTACTGTATAGTATGGTACAGTATAGGGGTTGAAAAGTTTCCGTTGGTTGGCCTGAGAGGGATGTAAGAAGCATTGCAGCATCGGTGGAGCAGGATGTGAGGCTTTGGAGGCTTTGGCCTTCTCGGCTAAGTAGGGTTTCTCTGTCGCTTAGACTAGGGCCTTGGGGCTCAAAGGGTTTAGAGCTTAGGCTTTGTTTCTAGGGTGCAGGGTTGAGGACTTGGGGTTTACGGTTATCAAACTAAGTGTCGCCAGAAAAAGAACAGGTTCAAGTTTCCAGAGCCTGCACAGAGCTGTGAACTCCCAACGCCAATGCCTCATTATGGGCATATCTCTCCGGGCAGACACCATCCCGGCTTAAAGGGTCATGGTACTTGGTAACTCAAGTGATAAGTAAGGTAACTATGCTTGTAGCCACTTCTAACTCCATACTTATAGGTGTACTTGTACTACGTCCCATGAACCTCCAAGCATGCATGGGAGGGAAGCTGCTGTCGGGAATTCAGAAAAATCTTTGAGAGCGTGAGGTTTAGGGCCTCAACCCTACAGCCTAAACCCTAAACCCTATAAAACCTGCACCCTAAACCCTAAACAGCCCCCAAGCCGACCCCGCCAGAAACAGGGAGGCTTTCTGGAGGCTTCCTGAATCAGAATGTCTAGGACTTCGGATGCAAAGTTCAAGGTTCCAAACTGTAAACAAGTTCAGGCTTCAGGGCTTAGGGTTTGGGGTACCGTAACAATATGGTGTAGTAATGCACCATAATACCGTATAGCATTCTATGATTTATGACAGTATAGTATACTTAGTATACTTTACTTTACTATAAACTACTATAACATGCTAAGACGTAGGGTGATATTCTGGAGTATACTATATTCTGTAGCATAATATGCTGCTATAAACTATAACATACGATATTGTAGGATTGTGCGCTCCTATATAATATACTATAACATAATAAAGTTATAACTACAACCGAAACCGTAACTATAGCTAAAGCTAAGCTTAAAATATATCAACTGCGAGGATTGCTAAACCGTCGCTGTCGGAAGCCCCCAAAACCTTCTCACCGCCTCTGGTGGGTGTTTAGGGTATAGATTGTTTGGGGTTTTAGGGTTTAGGGTTTCCTGCTTGGGGCCTTAATTCTGTATCCTAGAAAGACCCTAAACCCTAAACCCTAAACCCTAAAACCCTAAACCCTAAACCCTAAACCCTAGAAAATCCTAAACCCTAAACCCTAAACCCTAAACCCAAAACCCTAAACCCTAAAAAACCCT